>JAQFZC010000412.1:0-52473 GCA_034695205.1 Dicyrtoma fusca
CGTTTCATTTTCTGAAAGATGTCGAAAAAAGTGGAGAAAACTCGATTTAAAATGAAAGAAAAACAATTTAAAAAACCACCTCAACACGGTGACAGAAAACTCATCGGCAGTAAATCTAGAGTGAATCGACATTCCAATTTGAGACTCATCGCGCTCCTATCGTAAATAAATTAACGGCATAAATTTGTAGTCATGGGGCAGGAGAGTGTCGGCTTGTAAGTGGCTTGGGAGGGAGTGAAGTGACAGATCGGATAGGAAAAGGACAATGATTTGAGTGGAGATCTCCACTCTCCTCTCTCACTCGCTCTCCCAAATAGAATAGAATGGAAGAATAATAAATGTATAGTGTAATAGGAGGGGTGGATCTTTCACAAAGACCCTGCCTCAACGCAAATAATCATCCACAAATACGCACGCATTCAACATTCAATAACACATGCATACATGCTTTCACTTTCACACAATCAACATGTATACTTACAGCCCTCGTACTTATGTAGGTCCCTTCCCTCCTATTGCTTCCCTTACTGCCGCGTCCCACAAGGATTTGGTACTCACTATAGTAAGTAATGTCATAGGGTGTCTATGCCCGTCCGTCCGTCCGTCCTTGCATCACAACATATCGAACGAATTCGAATCGGCATCTAGTGTAGCGTATGTAAATCTAGACGGGGCAGGCCGTGAATAAAATGTGCGGAGCCAAGTAGACTCCCCAGTATTTAGATACATAACAAAAACACTTAAAACAGTTTATATGCAAAGCCTCAGGTTTAAAGTAACAATGCAGGGCTTTCAGACTTCAGAAGTAATCTGATGTGTACATTATGCACTATTTACATAAAATCGCTCAATCCCGAGAAACTAACAATCTATCTCCAAAATGCAATGCTACTCCGCTCCGTAGACCAGACCAGAGTGCTGCTGCTGGGACTCAATAGATACAGACCACACCACCACAACCACAGCATGTATGTATGTACATATTATTATGCCTCTAACATACCTAATAAGAATGTAGGAAGTCAAATGTATCACGTGAGCACCACCACATACATAGCGGAGGCACGGAGCAGACACAAAAGGACGGGCATCACAATTAGAGAAAGAGTAGAATTTAAGAGCAGAGGCAGAGAAGATAGAAACCACGATAAAAAATTAGACAGGGAGGATATTGGAAGGATTTCAACAATAAATCCGAGATTAGCTCAACAACTGATGTGCTCCAGGCTGCTCCTATATACACAAGCCATCTCGGAGAAAACGACGCGACTGTACTACACAAGCTTTACCCACACATACGAGTACGAGAGTCCATGGCTATACATATAGATTGAATGGAACTCATCTGTAATACTGATATATTGTATATTATGTGTCCATAGTAAATTCTAATTCCTTATGGCTGCCTACCAACGACCAGCTTCTCTCCGTCCGCCATCCTCTTAATGCATGGACAGCAGATCGCCACATATTATGTACGGCGGTCGGTTAGGCTTCGAGGAGGTTGGGTATGCAGTCCCTATAGCCCAATAGACTATGTAGAGACAGTATAGATGCCTCTTGACAGTTATTAGAATACGATCTGGCCAGGGTGCAATATACAGAAGTGATCTGCGGAGAGTAACTCCATGATTATGGCACCACAACGTCCCATCACTATAGACAGACAGACAGACAGTCCGTTGAAACTAAAAGAAGGAGACCAGGGCTTCAGAAAAGCACATTTACATTCTATTGACTTGGGTGGGCACATGTGGTCTCCATTCATATCACATTGTCAATATCCTTTCTACTCGCCCATCATACCAAACACTCAAATTAGCTTCGGACATCCGCATTAAATTATCCTGTCTATTTGAAGGCTTCAGCCCACTCCACCAACAATCCTCACAGATTTTGTTTTAGTCAATCTACGAGCACATTCCTATACTATTATAGACCTGTACATGTTTTTTTCCCATTATACACTACTCGTTACCCACAACATGCCACCATATCGACGCTCCAACCACTACTGCACCGTTCTCATGCCAGATTTTTGCAAACGTAAGAAATTTGAGAGAGCTTTAAAGAATCCAAGCTTTTCTTAAACAGGATGGTTTACAGTAACTAGTGATACTAAAAGTGTACATAAGATACATAATTACTACTATCTGTAAGGCTTCCCTCTCTGCTTTATCACTTTCACAACAGGGCAAAGGACTATTTCGTTTCGGAAACTCTTGAAAATCCTGGAAAAAATACTTCCGTGCTACTACAGCTTTGAAAAGTACATAAAACAAATGGAGGCAGCCTTCCATTTCATTTGCATTCCGTGAGTATGGCTTAAAAGAATTAATCCGCACACGCACAAAAAATCTGTATTGGTTGGTATCAAAGCAATTTACCTTATAGCTAACTTGGTGATCCAATCTATTAGTATTTTTTTTACTATAGGAATCTCAAGTTCACGACTATGAAACGTAATGCGTCATTTCAGAGGCCATTGTATAAGACAGCTTGTAGTCATATTTAAAAAAGTCATTACAGGTTCCCTTCCACTCTAACTACTCCTTCTCCTCCTCTTAAGTAACCTTCTGAAATGGGTTTTTAGACGAACAAATTAGTGAGAGAAAAAAAAATGATGGTCTACACGGCACGGGTAACGGGATATTTCTCCGTTACCAATGAACTGGAAGATTTGCATAGAATGACAGGATATTTAAAAGTATTAGATGAAGCCAGACAAAATAAGGAGACAGAGAGAGAGAGAGAGAGAGAAAGAGAGTGAAATTAAAATCCAAAAGCGCTTCCTCCAGTACACAGTAAAACGGGAGGAGAGGCTTAGAAAAGGCATAACCCATCCATCCAATGATAATACCACGTGTATTCCAATGTGGAAACCTGCATATTAATGGGCAGAGGGATTAAATTTTTTTAATATCGGAGGATACCACAGAAGAGTATAAAAATAAGGTAGAAAGGCTTAAGCTGAAACATAATTTCATTATTATTTAAAAATCTACCCAAAAAAGAATTGCATAGTAAAGACAGTTTAATCTGGCCGAGCCGTGAGCATAATGTAACAAAAACGTGGTGGTGGTATAGACGGCTGATCATTCATATGTATGTATGTACAACAAGTAATGGCAACCGCAAAGACGTAAAACGTCCCTCTTGTAGCTTAAATACCTACGTACATACGCTGGAGCTTGGTCTACTTTCCATGGATGTACACACTCACAGTGAACAAGACTTGACTAAAGAGTCAACATGGGGATACTACAGCTGGAATGGCTTCCGTCCCGTTTACAGTGCATATTCTATAGTCGGAGAATACTAGTAGAATGTCATGTCATAAAATCCATCCGAGTGCTTATAGATTTGCAAATCCCTCAATAGCGTCTTATCTGAGCTAGGAAAATGACGATAAAAAAGTTACTTGGGAAGAGAAGAATATTACTTAGACTTTTAAGAACTCCCTGTGTCGATCCATATGTAGTTTTACTTTTACATTACACACCACTCACAGATTGGTGTGTGGCTTTTGAAAAGTAGCTGGAGAGACTATATATTTTTTTTTTTGAAAATGAGAATGCTGCACCCTACGTCTATAGCTCGAGAGTATATAAGACCATAGAAGAAGAGAGAGAGAATACAGAGATTTTGATACTTTCCCAATGATGGTTTACATGACATTAGATTACGGGATGAGTCTCACATGGAAATTGCTATTATGGCTCAAGTTGGGAAAACATTGAGAAGTGGTGGTGGTGGTGGTGGTGGTGGTGGAGGGGGAGGGGAGAAAGTCGGAAGCTGAAAAAGAGATATGTGATGTGATACAGTTTTTTATTGCAAATTTGTTACAACTGATACCGCCACCGGTGGAACTTATTTCTGTCATTTTTCATCCTAACAACCACCCCTTCTGGTCCATCCGTACCTAATTGGCATCATCCGAAACATAATTTGTCTATCTCGAATCCATCTATTCCCCGCACACACTGCACACAGATCTCTCTGCCTCCAACAAGTCTAGCCACGCGGCCATACATACCTATATGTTATACGTACTAGGTATGTAGGTACACCCATGCATGCATGTGTTGAGCAGACGGAGCAATGCCGAGAGAGATTATGTATCTCTATATTTTTGTGTGCAGCCCTCCACCAAAAGCTGCAGTCAAACAGACAGAAATCCCCTTGAGAAAACAAGACTTAGGTAAGTTAACTCTTTTCATGATGATACTTCATGACATACTTTATTTTTGTACATATGTCGACAAAAATACGAAAAATACGAGCCTTTGGAATATACTTGAATAGAGAAAGGATTTTTCCCCACTCATATCCTATTACTTCACACAAATGAGCTTTCTATTATTGTCTCCTTCAGACTATTAGATGAGCTCAAGTGCATTCGAGGGGATAAATGACAGGGCGAATTTCATTTCATCGATGAAGCTCTCTCACCAATTCCTGTGAAGGAAATGTCATCTACTGTCTACATTCGCAACTATCCGCACTTGAAATACTGGCTCGTTTGTTTCCGGTTTTATGCGCTATTTTCACAAAATCGGGAGCTAGTCTGTGTTCAGTTAAATTAGAAAAGTTGATTGCCAGCTTAATAACGCATTGCTAATAATTTTGTAGAGCGTTCAAAGCAGGAATCCAGGAGTTAAAACTTACACTGACTCGACGAAACAAGTGCAGTCATTTTCCTGTATTTCTGTTCTTCCTTATGCTGTGTACGTACTTAGGAAAATTGTTAGCCTTGAAAAGATGTATGAAAAAGGGCTCCAAGAAAATAGCATGATTAAAAATTATGTAATTTTAATTGATAAAGTGCGATTTCCACAGTTGAGCGATAGTTGGTGTTTGGCAAACAGGTTTATCAAAACTGAAGAATGACGACCATTAAAAATTTGCTCCCAGCGACCACGGAATTGTAATAGAATGATGTTGTTTCAAAACTGAAAACGAGTTTTACAGTCGTTATCCGCCTACAATAATCCACAGTTCTCCTAATTACACCTTGCTGATCACTTCAACGCCGCCAAAGCCTACCTGTGCTAACATTCATCAAAGGCTATGGGCTCTGAAATACTAATTACAACGCGGCTCCGAACAACATCAATTTCACTCTACACAGCGAAAAGAAAAGAGAGGGAGAAGAAGAAAAAAAACATTGCACAATCTTAACGCCACAATACTCTCAATTCTATAGTCTGTCTGGTCGGAAATTGTGTATGTAGGTAAGTGTGTGTGTAGGCAAGCGTTATTTTGGTAATCATATGAGCATGGAAATAATGTAGATATAAAGATGTCCTCTTGGTGAATAAATCTATCCATCTGGCTTACCCTTTGGATTTTATAACTTCACTATAATATTTAATTACTAGTGCTGTCGTCCATTCTAATAAACTAGATTTCAATGGTTTTCTTCAATAATCATCAATCGTAACAGTAACATGCATGCGGATGGACATAGACGTGAGAACAGTCGGATTTTTAATTCTTGGCTCAAGATTATATGCATGTTTAGATGTGCAGTCCACGTTCACGCTCCAAAGATCATGTCCAACTATTCTGTCCACGACCAAAAAAAAAATGAACAATAATTTCGAGTTGTGAGACGCTCTGTGCCTTAGTTACATAATTCCTCGAACGACGTCAGATCTTTTCGTCAGAGAGTTGAAGATAGAATCCTAAATAAATTCAAACAAGAAAGTCGACAGGGAAGCCCTTACTGTTGGAAGGAAAAGACGAAAGAGTTTTTTTTTATAATAGAGGACTTGTGGGTCTTTTGTAAGGAGTCTAATGACGACGATGAATCCCCCCATGGATACGTGAGCACTTGTAACGACCCATATGCATATAACTTTTTATAGCCTTTAGCCCTCCGTCCTTTCCCCAGCGCTGAGAGATGCATACGAGTGGAGGTACGAGCCAACAAGTCTAGCACAGCTAGACAGTTTGACCAGCATGACAGCTCCAAAGATTCGAATCACATCACTTAACGTTACTGAATTGTTAAAAATGAACAAAAAGGAAATAATGAAGGGCAGATAGGGAAGAAGAACAAGAAATACAAGTGGCTCTGTTTTTATGTCGGTTTCAGTTCAAACATTAACGAATCATCCTTCATAGTTTTTCCAGTGGAATCAGAAGAAGAAGAGAAAAAAACTGTGAGTCTTCTCCTCCATAGTTTTTGGTTAAAGTAAATATTATTCATATACAACCAGCAGCATTTTAATAGGTAAACATTTATTCATCATTCAAGTTTCTTTTCATCTTTACATCGGCGATACCAAGTCCGTCACGTATGATTTAAATTCGTGCTACCCATTTAAATGCATCTGTTTTATTCCAGATACTCACTTTATTTGTATCAAAACCTTCTGGCTACGACAGAACCTTTCTCTCTCCTTCATGACGAATCCGACGACTTATAGGAGAGAAGGACTGAAACTCGCTATGAAAAAGGATGGCAAAGTTGACGTTTCGTAGCCTGGGCACAAGGTGTATATATATTCTAGTGAGGAGAGGGACTTGCCCAAGTAGGATAAGATGGATGGGCTAGCATGATGAAAGTCCGTGTCTTCCCACATCTAATATAAATAGAACCGAATTTGTACTTGAGCAAAAAAAAACAAAAAATCTTATCGCATTAGACTATGCTGATTACGTGTGTCAGTTGACAACGGGATAAAATAAAAATGTTGCACAGACTTGGTAATCTGAATACGTGATCCATGTGTATAGGACTGACTGAAATGACTACCTTTAGTTTCACAGCGACACGAGGATCCAATTGGAGAAAAGGAATTTGCAAAATCTCTCGAGAATACGACGCTCCTTGGGTAGAATCGTATAAGAATGTGAGATGTGTGCTATTAAATCCCAGGATAATCTTCCCTTTACATCCTGAGAGCTAAAGGACGCTCTGGAAGACGAGGGTTGCAAATCCTCCGTTACAAAAGTTCCCTCCCTTTCAATAACAACTTTGTGCAGTCAAAGCCCTTTACGTATTTACCAAAATCTTCCTTTCCTCCATCAGCTAAACATACTATCTACTCCAACTCTACTCTTTTCCCTCTAGTCTCAATTCGGATTTACTTCACTTCCTTAGCTCACAAAAATCATTTATCTCTTCTTCTGAGCACGACCGCAGTGACACGAAGAGAGTCTCCATAAGGCCAGAAAACCTTACTTTAAGCACCTACCAAATCTTTTGTTATTGTTGTAACTAGGAAGTGGCTATCTCCCACACAAGATTACGATGCCCCGAGACAGCCGAGAGCTTTGTCCAGTCCGTCCACTTCCACTGCATTGCTTTACATATAAATATGTTTATGCATTTTCGGTTTCTAAAATGTAGAGGTTGACTGTATTCTGGTAAAGGCGCTAGGACATTGACAAGCGGATTACTGAAATGAGACTTGGTCAATCTAAATTGTTCTTTTCATTTGCTTTTTATCTTTTATCGTTTTCCTATTTTCCTTCTACATTACTTAGTAGATTTTGTACCCTCAGTATAAATAGTTACACAATTATATCCACCTATAAAGGAGTAAGCCTAATTTTGCTCAGGTTGAGTATCTATAAAAAATGTAAAGCATGAAGTAGTGCGCAGTGTGCATTTTAAGACCGACATCGAGTTGAAGTGATCAATTCAATTTGGAAGCATGCAATCACTCCGGAAACGCCAATTTAGAACTACAAAGAGCAGAAGAGGTGGAATTCATGATAATATCAATTTGAAGGAATACCAGAGTCGATATTCCCATCCATATACTTCCACCAAGTATTGGTTGTTCATGTCAGAAGTTATTAAGCTGAGTAATTCACGGCCTATCTATGTAGTAATTGCTATCCCATCGGATCAGTAGCTAAAGGAAGTAAGGAGCAAGAGAACTGTTTGGAGTGCAATTGAGGTTTGAAAAAAGGTTCAATCCAGTTTTAAGTGTGACAAGTATCAAGTATTCATCCATAAAAAAAATAAAGGAGGTAAAGAGAAATGAATGAAAGTCCATTAGCCACACTAAAACTGTCAATGAAAAATCGGCATCAAGTTTTTGAAATGGAGTGAACATCCACTTTGGCACTTGACGTGTGGCCCTATCATCGACTACATCAAAATTTTCGGGCTCAGAAAAGCATACCAATTTGAACGGTTAGGTAGACGTGAACAAGGCGGAAGACCACCATAGACGAGACAATCACCATGCTCACTTGACTTAAAGAAGAATAGATAATAGATCTTTAGATGTTCCTGCAGCTGCACGCGGAGTAGACAGGCCTACGATTGTTTCTGTTTGCATAGAGATTCCTTTTTGATTTGAATAAGACTAGAAATTACCTGCTGCACATCCACTTGACTTGATAATATTGTTATACTCGACGCTCTTTAAAAACTGACAACGATAAGTTACACGCCATACAGAAATGGTCTTCATTCACTAATCAGATAAAAATTCTCATTTATGTTGAAAAGGCGGCTACAAGTTCATAACTTAATTTTGTTTGCTACTAGGAAATCATCTTTACTTCAATCAATTCTGCCCTAATTCTACAAATTGACAGGCCCTTCTAGGAATCATGCAAGGGAAGAAATCATCCAACTGTATGGCATATGTACATAGTACTTTTATCGTTATTGGAACAAAGTACGTAATTTGAAAATACCACAACTGTTTTTTGATTGCAAAAGAGAGAAGACAATGTGAGAGGGTTGATAGGGAGTATTTCAAGTCATATCAAACCAAGACAATTTTATTATTGATTGCTTCCTCCTCAGCGGGCTAAAAATCCTATTTGATATTCTAGACAAGCTGTTATATCGAATCATATTGACAAATCTCTAGGTGACCCACTCGTCAATATCAATAAGACAATGCATTCCAACAATGCCAATCCCTAGGTGGAAGAGTGAGGAGACGGATTGAATACCTTTCTACACAACCAGAAACATACACCACTTGACTCGAGCCAGTCCACCAACTCTCTCATCCCAATAATAATACGATGAACGCCGAACGCTGAAACGGCTTCAGGAACAAACTCTGTCTTCAGTTTACTCGGCGGTGACCCGCCGAGTCATCCGTCTTCTATGAAATTCAGGTGCCAATACAATTGTCTTCAGTTGCATGTATCAAACATCAGCCATCAACCTCTTGAATCATAAGTAAGGTTCTGTCACTCTTGTATTTTAATTTGACAATCTTGCCCAAGAATTCTGAAATACCCACACGGAAGGAAAACTTTGAAAGAGAGGAACACTTTTTTAAATATTATGTAATACTGTACAATTGCATAGCTTTATAAAGGCAACAGCCACTTCGATGTAGTTCTGTTGAATCTCCAAAACCAAAACAGATAATCTTTCTATTCTATTTTTGGATCTGAAAGCAATTAAAGTTAACACAAAATCAGTAAGTGCTACTACGCATTCAGTATTTTCATTAAATCAACACGGGACAATTATTTGTAAAGCTCGCAGTTGAAGTAATTATCTAGTATTTTAGTCAAGTGATCAAGTGATCATCGCATTACATATCATTGTATGTAAATACGATTATAAAAGACTGACGCACATTACAATAAGTTTAACAGTCCGTCGACTAGGCGTACAAAGAAGCTATCACCGAAGCTGTCAATCTTTTTACATAATTATACGAGAAACGGAACAAAAATACCAGGGATAGTTGGCATACTGTTAGGCACGTGAGTGGAGGGCAAATCATGACATAGGTGACCCGAGGACCGAGAATGTAAACGAAAGAAAGGGGTTCAAGTCACCAAGACCAAATGATGCGTGCCAAGAACGTGAAAAGTGTACACATCATCCACGTCGAGAATTTCTATTAGGTGAGAGCCTCGAAATGTTCAGGTAGAAGATACAAAGTTGATATGATGGCTGCTGTGAGCGCCCCATCCATCCGTCCGTCCGTCCGTCCATCCAATCCATCTGTGACTCTGTTCTAATCCCAACTGTCCATGTGGTTGTTAGGTGGCCAGGTTCACTAAAAATAAACACGATTATGTTACTCTGATGGTCGAGGAGCAGACACACACAAACAACAAAAAATTAAACGCAAATACACATAGTGAGAGTGAGTCCATGATCAAAATCAAAAGCACAGACACACGTCTCATATGGAGTTATGAAAGCGTACTTTTTTTTAATTCTATAATATTACCGATGTACAATTACATATACTGTAGTTTGTAGTACTCAAAGCTTCGGTACAACTGAACCTTCTCGAGTGCGTACAACAAGCACCTACGACCTACCTACAACCTACTACGTATTTACTTATGTAGCTATGAACAAAATACGTAGAGACTCATTTTTCTGGTCCGAGAACTACCAAACTACCAACTACCTATTAAAGATTCTTCAAGACACAAAGTATTTCTACACTCAGGGATACACAACACATAAATTTACCACTTTTTACCTATTCTACTGTTGACACTTGTTGTCCAGTTGTCCATCTCTGTCTTCACCTGCTGCACAAGCATTCTTCATCCCAAGGGAGCGTCAGTCAACTTTCCACGGTACCTACGATAGAAATAGAATATAGCGAGATAGAATTCAAGCACCAGGATAAAAATAAAAAATAATTCTAAATTTGACAAGAAAAACAACTGTCGAGAAGCGCGTAAGATTCTGTATCGGTACTCGGTACTACTACTCAGAGTCTGAGATAAAATACAACCAAATGTGTCTAAAAATACAGTTAGATGTTAAGTCCGAAACTCCGAAATCAAAACGAATCTCGTAGATTAGCTAAAATGCCAGTGTCAAGCGCTGGGATGGAAACCCGGTGAAATAAGCGGGAAACTTTGACAGCAAAGGAGGGACGCAGCAGGAGACTCTTAGTATTTCTTTCATGGACAAAAGTCAAGCGTGGCAAGTCGCATTATAATTATTTTCATGCTTATTATATTTACTTGCTTTTAGTAGCAGTAACCATCCTAATTCTCCCTGTAACTTACCTATTGTAAGAATTAAAAATTATCCGTTTTTCCATCATATTATCACTATAGCTTTTATATATTTACCTAAAATTAAATACATTTAGGATGTAAATAGGGATAATAGATAACAGATAATTGTACTGACGCTCTTCTTTTAACCCTTTTGCCACCAGCTAAGATGTTGCAGTAAATATATGATTACATATGGCATATTTATTCCATTTCGTTCCAGACTGTGGACCCAGTCAAAAGTAAAACTTTCCTCAATTCCCTTTCAAAAGGAGTTTCAAGAGTGTCTTACACAAAGTTTCAATACAGTTTGAAAGAGCCAAATAAGATAAACGTTAACAATATTTGGCTTGCAAGGGCTAATCGTAATCGTAAGTAGTATGACCATGGCTTCCAAGATTGACGTCGTTCTGTGGTCCGTGAGGGATTTTGACTAATTAGAGTTATGGTGGGAAAGGGTTAAAGGAGGCACGCAGCGCCTGAGCTGACGAAGCATGGGCATATATTATAATTCTGTACATATGTTGACATCTTGGCACGCTACCTTGTTCACAATTAGCTAGATGTTGATGCTTAACAAACGTAGAGACAGACAGACACAAGATGATGAAGCAGAAGGGAAGGAAGAATAAAAAAAAAGTTACATCACATCATGATAAAATGATGCTGATGATGATACTGACTAGTGAGTCTAGCTCTAGCATCTCCTGCCATCGCACAGTGCACACTCTTGTTAGCTGCATGTCCTATGGCATCTTTTCACAAATTGTCGGGGCAATCATGACAGTGGTGACTTGCATTGTCCTCAACTTCTCGTCTCAAGCTGTTCAGGTGAAGATTTTCCGAAAAGAAAACGTGTGCGACCCGACATGACACAAGAGAATTCGTGTATTACCAAGTGTCAACTCTATGATTTCCTAATCAATTGTCCCCATTGCTTCTCTCTCCACGTGTGAAGTCAGCCTTATCTGCGAAGGGGTATCATTTCCTATAAAAATATAGTCAACTCAACGCTCCTCCACTGCGGCTTGTGTCATATGTGTTCCAGGGCTATTTCATCCCTCATTTTATGACCGCTACCCCATCAGAGGAGAGACCGGCACTATTTCAAGGCAGCATCTTCAGTAAGTCTTGACGGAGCAGAGAAGAAGAAAAAAGATTACTCCTGAGAGATGTCATACAGTCAATTGAATTATTAGTGAAATGTTTCCTAAAGGGAAATATACATGATTACCTCAAATAAAATCCTACACCCATACTTGATAGTCTTTATAGCGAAGAAAAGAAAAGAGGAACCGTACAAAAAAATGACTCGGCTCAATCGTTCAACGAATTGATGGTGAGTTGAGATAAGGAAATGCTGAAGCTTCAAGAAGCACAGTGCCTTATTGTTGACTTAATCGATGTTAAGATGAAAGCTTACTTTTAACATTTCAAATCTTTTTGCTTCACTTCCATACGTCCATACACACTTTACCCTCCGCTGATGCAGTCGTGGACGCTGTACGTCGATTAAATGTGTGTATTTAAATATATATACCTAATACATACATAGATACAAGTGTGGGGGGAAAAAATCAGGTACCTTCTTTAAGTGGCACTATACTTTGGAATTGGAAACGCTACGGTTAACAAAGTAACAATTGATGGTAAACTTGCATGACGAATCTCTCTGGATCTCCGGGCATCTACCTATCCATCCATTCACATTAGGATTCTAACACCTCACTGCAGGTAGGACAGGGAAGGCCAACCTCTCCTTTTATCAGGATTCGGATTTCTTCCCAGCCAATGTCCCAACATCCATCCTCTCCTGTCATGTCAGCCCGTTAAACCTCATAAGTGGGACTGCTGTGATGCCTCTTGAGGACTCAGCAGTGATATCTATAAATACAGCCAACGAACTGTGATTCAGTCAAACAGATACTTCATTACTTTAATGGATTTTATTAAAGCAAAAAATAATCCTGACTAATGACGTGTTAATTAAACCTTTTTACATTATCATCCTCCTTTCAATTAACCATCTCATACAATAGACCAGGGATATGAACCCTACGGATTCTCTGTCTCTCTCTCTCGTGTCCGCCACGCCAGGCCATAGATAGATATCTTCCGTACGAGGTGACAGTGAGCATATCTCTATCATCAGGCTTGGGATTTTTCTATTAAAATCCATAGATATTCAAGGGATGGCTCTCTGATCTCCTGATCAGTACACCCTACCAGATTGGTCGATGAAAACGGTGAATGGAATTCGGAATTTGTGCAGAAGGACTCTCAACGTTGCAATGAATGTATCGACGGTGTCCCTATGCGTTGCGCCTTATCATCGTAATTGTCAACAGTGGATTTTTCCTGGGTATTTTTCAGGTGAAAAATATTTGGTTGTTTGATTAGCTAAGAAAGGGATACAATGTAAGCACAGGTTTTGCATAGAATCCCAATCAGAGTCTTCATAAATAATCCATTGAATGCTGAAAGAATTTGACTGTGTTGAAGATTCCGTTCTTAACCCTTCCATGGCATGGCATTCTATTGAGCATACTAGGAAGCAGCTACGTATGTATTATAATGGAATTGCCCTACGTTCCGTTCTTCAGTATCAGTCTACCATACCATACCATACCCTTCTTTATTTTATTCTGTGCAGATGCTAATGTGACAAGATAGAAATTCCTCTGTCATTGATGAGAATTCATTGTAACGTGCTGTACATTGAAAAAGAAGTAAAAGTTACACGTTCCATCCGCATACATCATTTCAGTAGGCAACTCTAGTATAGTCCCAGCCCCACTCAGTGCATAGGTATGTGTAAGTACTAATATAGTTATGCAGAGCACCATGCAATCCAAAATGTTTTAAAGTACAACCCAACGCAACGCTGCAACGGGAAATATATCCACATGGAACAAACGCTTATGGATGGGACGTTTGAATGCTTTGTAGCAACATTTGGATCATTTCAAGTAACAATAGAGAAAAGTTATGCACTAACAAATTATTCCAGACGACTGTAGACTTGCCGTAAAATATTTACTTATTATTATTCTATCGTTCCTGTATCGTCAAGGAAAATATCTTCCGAGTTGCACCGTAAAACCACAAAATAGACCTTTCCACCTTTTTGAAGTGATGAGGTGTTTTGCAATAAATTCTGTTTAGGTAGAGCATAGTTTATAATTTTTTTAATCTGATTATCAGTGTAATTTTAATTGATTGAGAAAATTCTTAAATCTCGAATAAAATGGTAACTCGAGATATTTTGGAGAAAAGCGTTTTTCCACAAGAGAGATACGGATTTACAAATCCAGCTGTTGAAACGAGAATAAAAAAAGAGTTATTTAAAAAATTGAGATTTGCATTCGTAAAAGTGTGTTAGGGCATACCGATGGTTGGTTAGTTGGTTTGTTGGTTGGTTGGTTGGTAGGATGGATGCTTAGGTAGTGATAAATGCAAATGTATGATCGTCAGTTAGTGAATAGAACAGAGAGCTGGGAGTTGTTGTTCGCTCTGACCAGTTGCTTCGTACGGAGGTTACATGGAAATGACAGTAGTGAATGGGTAAGGACCCCCTGCAGGGAGTCAATTCGGAAGGAATTTGTTGTGGAGAGAATGGGCTGAAAAATGAAGTTAAAGTCTTCAAGACACATTACGTTGTGTTTCGATCATGAGATTGCGATGTGGGAGTGCCATTTGAAAAGATTATCGTTTAATGGAATGGCAGCAGACATCAGCACACTTAACTGGTGAACCTCCTCCTTTTCCATCTCCTGTCTTGATAGCTTTCATATCAACAAACGAGGGACGAGCTTCCATTGATTACTCACGACAAGACTCTTACTTCATACATCAATAAATAAGCACTAAGCACACCATCAACCAGAGCCATAGCCCACCACCACCAGAGAGCTCCAAGATAGGTAATATAAAATATTTATAATATTAGCATACGGACTTGACCGGACGGCAGACTGGATGCCACTGACGTATTGATTGATTCCCCCCTCGTAACTATCAATGTACCACTTTTCAATCATAATCAGCCTTCCTACACTAATTGGAATCTCACGCCGTTTTTTTTCCTTCCTACTACATTCATTATTAAAATTTAAGTCTCTCCTCATGATAAATGGTGTGGCGAACAAAAGCTCAGTTTGAAACGACTACAACTTGTAATCAGTTATGTAATCCTCCGATTGTCCCTCTAAAATGTGTGAACTACAAAATATGAGACGTCTCTCCTTTTCTAATCAAGTATGGAACTTACTCTTAGATGAAACCTCCTCAAATCTATTTTAGCATCAACGATTTGAGTAAATCAAACTTTTTTTCTCAATGGAGAAATGCCAACAAGTCAGTGTTAAAATGTCAATGGAGAATTTATTGCTAAAGTAGCAGATTTTTTCTTGTATTCTCTCTCATATTTTTGTGTTAAGCACACAACACAAGAGAGCATAATAGAAAGGAAATACAAAATAGCCCTCCTCCTCCCTTTCAATCCTGTCCTCACAAATATTCACCTTTCCACTTGAGCGCCACACACCAATACTAAATGCACTTCCACCCACAGCTCCTCATAAAAGACTTGAGAAACCCTTAACGCCTTAACTAGTTCTTGTTCACCTCACACAAAAGATTGCAAACATTTTGAACGGGCACTTACACACTTCCCATAGAGAGCTCAACAACTGAATATGAATTACATTTTTCAAGTAGGTACAAATAACCTTTTATTTACAACAATGTATCTCCTATGTACAAAATAATAGACGCATAGTCTCTCAAGGATCACCTTCGTCAGAGCTCAAGATTCCTTTTGGTTCAGAGGAATGAGACGCGGAAACCCGTAGCTACTACCATCACACACTGCCAACTTATGTACTGTGTGAAGTGCATGGACAATTACACCTGAAATCCAGTTAACCGCTTACACACTTGAGTCCAGTACAGTGCAGTGAACGTAGGTGGGTATAAAATAAATGTGAAAAAATGTGTTTAAAGGTATTAAGAGTCCGAGAGTGGGACTGGTAGGGCCAACTCTTGAATTTGAGCAGTCGGTCTGCCACATAGTGTGATCTTGACAACTGTAAGTTTCTTAGGAAAACAAAGCGGGGAAAGAAAATGAATGAGAGCTGACCATTTTTCTACCAACAGCAAATACTTTCCCACCTTTATTTGACTTCTACTGTGATTTACTTCCATCTTGATAATGATTAAGAAAACAAGATGAGGAAGCATACTGTGAGCTCTAATATTACTCCGTACTACATTGTACATATAGTAGTCTAGGCCTTTTCCTTTCTTCCAGGTGCATACTACAGGGATGTGGGCTGGAAGGCTTCCCAAGGAGCATGAAAACTGTGTGAAGCGACGGTACTTTGTTTAATTCAGTACTTTTAAGTCCACACAACTTACGAGCTCTACTACTACGGATAATAATAATTACCGAAGGTTTCCTAATTACTCAATGAAGTCTCCATCCACCATTGTAAATTCCTTTCATTGTTGTCATCGAGTGCGATTTTTGATGGAACGAGGTGGAGTGTAAGTATACTCGTTGTATGTACCTGCAAGTAGTAGTAGTTGAATCTCTATAGACTGAATACATACATACATATTTGTGGGTTACTGAAAACCTTTTTTCAACGCGCAAAGGGAAATCTGTCATGACAGTGTTTTTGCTTCTTCAAAAAAGTAAATTCATGGCACAAGTTTGAAGTTTTTCCTTAGTTATTTTCCTTGTCTTAAGGACTTATGTCAACACTTTGGGAACATTTGATAGTCACTTAAAATGGTGATTGTGCTACGCTAGCGTAGTTCGTTCTCGGGCCTCGGGAAACCTTCAGAACAGTTAGTAGTTCGTGTACATAGCACAGGACCTAAGAATTCCCCGTCATATTTTATTTTTTACAGAAGAACTGAAGGGTGACTTAATAATGTTTATTATTAGGGCCAAGCATGTTGGACGAAATTTTAAATGACACTTATTCTAAAAGACTAAAGATGAGAGAGGAAAGAAAGAGAGAGAGAGATGAGCTAATCTGAACTTAAGCAACTGAGTGAGCCTTTCACGTCCCAATGCAGAGCTGTAGGCAGCTCTCATGCTCCAAGGATAAGTCGAAAGTGTGAGGTATCAAATGATTATAACATCCTGTCGCTTGTCATCGCAATGTTCGGTGATCCTTTCAGACGCAGTTCATTTGAGTATGTACCAGGGAAATATGCACGCGATTCTGTGTGACCCGCATATTTCCGATGTGGGTGGCACTGACTGAGATATATGTATGTGTGTAATGCTGCTGATGCCATATTGTTAGTAGCCGGGAAATAATATCCACTTTTTCTGAGGGCTGAAAAATATAATAGATACATACATAGCTCAAACGAAATTTATAGGTGAAGTGAGCACAGAATACGGTTACAAACTCGAGAATTTTGAGACCTGTATACGGATTTATACATAACTATACCATTTTTCTTGCTATATACAGAATACAGAACATAGCAGAGCCCAACACAACGACAATCAAGGGAAATGCAACATGGGCTAAAAGATTGTTGGAGAAAAAAAATGCCGGGTAACATGTGGAAGACATCCTCTGCTATTCTCTGTCTTCTCATTCTGTGAGTGAAATCCGTAACCCTGCTCCTCGACGCGCCATCAATCAACACAAACTATCTCGATGACTTTCTGGCCCAAGATTCCTCTGCCACCGATGAAACTTCCCTTCACTTTTCAATGCAACGTACATAAGGTTTCCTAAGAAATCGTCCAAATCGTCGTTCTAATATTGTCTCTGCCACTTTTCCTTTAATAATTTCCTATTTCTACTTGTCATACAGTAGGAATTTTTATTTGATTACAACATTCTAGTAGAACTACATTCTATAGGTACTTCTGTGAATGTTTGATTTGCTGGAAATTGGAGACCAAAAAATGATCCTGAAGGATCAACTACGACAGGCAGGTACTACACAACTTTGGTCGACCTCAATATACTTTGTATTGAAAGATCACAAAATTTATCCCTAGGACCTTTGTATGACACCTTACATAATGTCAAGTAGTACAACTAGAAGACCTGTCCGTAGGTATGTATGTAGGTAATTACGTACGTATGATACGGGTGTACTGTAGTTTGAAGTTTGAGGGAAGCTGAGCACATTTGCCCGCAGCCTATTTATTTTCTTATTTGGTTCTTCTTCCGTTGACCACCAATCCATCCATCTTCTCTACCTTCCACGGTGTACACAACAAGTCCAAAGACCTTCAGTCATTATCATTTCATTTCTTTTCATTTGGTCGGTATTTCCCGACATGTTTGTTACCTGTCTATCAAATGTCTGTCTAACTAATGAATCCATCTTAATCCGAATGCGTATACAAACACTCTGAACACACGGCCTACACCTCCACTCAACTTAACCCTCGAAAGAAGATAACCACTTCTCATCCTTAACCAATACAGACTAAAAAACTACTACTTCAACTACTACTACTAGCTACACACTATAAGTTCAATCAACAAGAAATTACTTACGTAGATCTATCTATCTTACATGAGTTGTTCCTGAAAGCTAGCATAGCTATGCACAGGTAAAAGATAACATTTGTTGGTATAGTTAGCTGGATAGTAGCAGCGGTTGTGCACTGGAGCCAATGTAACTTAACCCCAGATGCACACAAGGGGAAGTCTTCATATATATATGTAACTACATACTGCTATAGTAACTGACGACTGCACCAGTGCATCCGTACTCCTTCAAACTTCAGACCTGTCAACAGGTTCCAACTTACTCATTGACATTTAGTGTACTTGATAAGATTTAGTTTGTTGTAGAATGCGGATAATTCATGTAGAAACCCAGGAGCTTAACAAATTGACAATTACGTACGGCAAACGAAAGAAATTTATTGCAACCATGTAATGGACCATGAAACCCTCCGCCCATATCTTACCTGATGAGACTGGGCATAAAATTTATTTTTATTAGTTTCTGTTTCTACTTTTATTTCACCAGAATTTAGTCAAGGAAGGGGTACATACACAAATTAGAAGAGGTGCAATACATGTAAAATTGTAAAATAATATGATCATATCTGATGTGAAAGTACCTACATACATACGTATTCATAATATATTTATTTATATTCCTACTCGAGAATTTGCTAGCGACTTCAGTGCCCGTCCATGGATCCACTAGATCCCACTTTTGTATTCATAATAATATTAGCTTTCTATATGTATTTATGACCATGTATGTAGATAACTCTTCAGTGTTCACTCGGAGGGAAGGAAGATTATTGGAAGAGCAATAAATAAAAAGTGTGCACCTATTTAAACTCGTAGACTGCATGGAAGGTAAAAGTCGATTTCAATTTCCGAGGAATTGAGCAACCCGGCATGAGTGGAAACTTGTGTGTACTAATCCAATAAGTGGGATTTTTTTTTGTTTTTGAAAAATTGGGAAAAATGTATACGAAAGAAGAAATTAAGATGGTTTGTGGTCTCTTTCTCAAATTTGTAAAATATCTCGAGAAACAATGATGACGACAAGCGGTTGAGATGTATCAGTTGAATCTGTGTTGGTTGGGCCGTGTGGAGGCTACACATACAAGACAAGATTTGGGATCAAAGCCTTGGCAGGGCCGCCTTGTCGAGAACACGAAAACTGTAAGACATTCCATTTTTCAACTTGATTTAAACACTGTTTATTTGAAATCATTCAAGCGGAAGCTTCTTACGATTACAAAAATATTCAACATCTTTACAAACTGTAGCCATACCACTATGTACAGGTATGTCAGGCTGGCATCTTACCTGATTTTGACTATGTTTATACATATACATTAGCTATACATATACATCACGACTGTGACCGTTGCTTTGCTTTCCCTTGGTTCTGGGTTTAGATACAGTTTGGGGCTCGAAGGGAAGGGAAACAAGTTACTTTTGTGTGGAATAGAAACTCGGGAGTTACATTTATCTTGATGATGCGTCTTCTCTCTTTTTTTTTTCTTCTTCTTCTTCTACTTCTTCTCCTTACCGCATAAACATCTATCCACTGTGATTCTGATTACAACTGATTACCTCCAAAGTACAAGTTTGGAGCACAGCCTTCTAGATTTCATTTATTCATGCCGCTATTAATTCTTTTTTTGTGTACATAAGGACGTGCTCTTGTTAAACGGTAAGTCCACCTCCTCTTTGTTCTTGTGAGAGTCGGTCTGTAATTATTTCAGTTTTGTAAAGAAAAAAAACATTTGTTCCGGACTCCATTAGTTATTCTGACTTTACTTATTTAATTGGAATGAAAAGGAAAATACCTCCTTTGCCTACTGTCTATTTTAGATTCCTCAGGATTCCTTGGGATGTGGAGCATGAGGGAACAACTACACAATGAATTATCCCTCCAGTCCTCTTACTTACACTTATTAACCCCATCATGAAAGCACATCAATGGAAATAGGTATACGGCCCTCCTTGATTACTGCAGGTCAAATTCAAACACCAAACTATTATTTCAACCTAAATCATATTTTTTTTCATCCTCTGAAAAGCCGCATATCATTCCTACCGCGTTCTATTTCAGTGTTTTTTTGCCCCTATTATTACGCTGGTGGTGGTGGAGCGGCGGTGCTCTAAATGCTCTCTCATGATGTAATGACATCGGAAGCGGTAGAAAGAAAATTATTAAATTATTACAAGGTAGCAAATGTATCCTCACCGAAAATTAATCCTGACTTTCCTGTAAACAAAAAAAAACATAAAAAATACATACATGCTTTTGTAATTTGTAATTCAGGTCATGATTTCAATTCTTTTATCGCTCAAAAATAAAGAACATGCTGTTTGTTGATTTCTGCCATTTTTCATGTGTTGGCCTAATCGTACGTTAACGACAATGTTTTAAAATCCTCGTTTATTATCCCTACTTACATGTACACAACTTGTCCACTTTGATTTCATGGGATCAAAATTGGACTTTCAGGGTAGTTAGTTGTTGTTACGTAGGTGAAGGTTTATGTGCCTACATATGTAATTACTATAAACGGAGAGCAAAGCCTCTCACTACAGACATACATATTACAATATGCATTAGGCAAAAGCCTGTGAGACATTTATGTTACAAGAATAGGAAAGCATAAAGAATCCTCGTCCTCCATCCATTTCTACTTTGTATCGCAAATCACGTATCGTTAAGATACAAAGGGGGAAAAAATAGTTAGTTTTACAGGCGATTTAATACTGCTAATAAGTCGTCTTGCGAGTTTAGACAAATGATGAAAACTAAAGCTGGACAGCTGCAGTGAAGACAAAAGTAATGAAGGAGCCAGAATCATAATCATAATAGGATGATACATAGGTAAGTAGTTGGCCTCACAATAAGTAAATAACTACAAAGTACTTACTTACCCACGTAGATACATTAATGTACTACTTGACCGATGAACACACACATCACAACACACTGCATTTTTAAGACAGAGACGTGAGATAAGTGAGAAGAAGGAAAAGCCAGAGCAAAACCTTCCTTAAGCAGTCATTTCTACAAACAAATAACTGCACTGACGTAGCTATAGGCTATAGGTATATCCTACAGTCACAGGAGTGTAATGTATAGTGTACATGGACGAATAATGTATTTGTTATGATGAGCAGAGATAATATGAACATGAACACGTCATATTTTTATGATTTCAAACCATCCAAGTTTAGGCTGCGTAGGTTGGTTGCCTGGTTGGCTGGTGATGGTTAATACAGGGAGGTAGGTAGGAGATTATTACAGGTATATACAAGACCACAGTTCCTTCGTTCATAAGTAGCCGTCCATCTACTGTGGGTGCTAAAGAAGTGGAGAAGAATTACACCTTGAGTCTCTCTCTTTCTCTCTACGGCAGCAGCAGCAGCAGCAGCAGCAGTAGCAAACACACATCACATGACGGAAATGTGTATCCGGTTCTTCTTTTTACCTAATAAAAGTTTATTATGCATGAAGTGAAGCGAAGTGGTGCACCGGCTAACCCGTACTTACTCATTATTACTAACGATAAGTTTCCATCCAGCTAATACAATGCATGTCTCATTTCTTCGTGCAGTCGGATCTTTATCTGGACGAAGGATCTGATGAATATTGTACGTAAGTACGTGTTTCGCGGACACTTTATACTCTGAGCTTGGGTCGAAGGAGAGCGGGGGAGGCGGGGACTGTCATATTACTATATTACCCTATACCCTGTCCTCCTATGTATATCCTTGTATTTACAGTGAATACACTGTAACTGCCCTCTTATTTCAAGTATTTGAAGTGCCTACCTATAATTAGCATAAATAATATTAATATAGACATACGACCGTCTGTCCTACCCCGACGGAACCACAATTCGGCGGACTTAACAAGTTGGGATTGGAACACATTTATGCCTATGCATGTGTGCAGAACTGTAGAGAGGCACGCTGATTTTGTACTTGTGTATTTTTACTTTTTATCAGCATTATTTATTATTATTGTAATTATTAATTTAGTACACTACTCTACTGTACACCTATGTAGGTAGGTACTCTTGTGCAGTTTCTTAAAATTCAAAGTAAACCAAATTCGTTTATAAGTGTGTGCAGAGTTACCAGAATTGAGGGGGTAAATACAGATATTGTGTAAATTATTATTATGATAATCATATTTTCATATTTTCGAGTAAGTGAAGCTGGACAGTACAAGGTATAGAAGAGTTGGGAGAGTTAGCAAGTCAAAAAAGCAGTGTTTATTTCCTTCAGTTTTCTCTCTTGGTTGAGCTTGAACTTCGGAATGGCTCATGTTGATCCAGAGATAAACATAGCTTCGCACCAATGCCAATTATGTAACTCTAGACTCCTGCATACGCATACAGACACACACAGACACACGAAAGGCGAGCAGTAGGTGCAATGTGTGTGTGGAGCCCACCGAGAGAGCGTGGTAACAATAACTAAGTAAGACAAAAAATGATTCAAAGTTACATTTTGTACGTGTGAGCACACAGTTTGTTTGTATGAAACCCACCCCATCCCAAGAGATGATTTGATTATTTATTATGAGCTGAGGACTAATCAAGATAACACAAGTACACCACTACCGATTTTTGCCAACTTAGATACGAGCCTTGTTTAATACTTATAATTATTATAACTACAATGCTCCCTTATTTATTCTTTTTTTTTATCCTTTTTATATATTTACTTGAATGAACGGTACGACGGGTGCAAACTGGGAGTTGTGTGTCCTAAGTTGTGATATGTAATTTTGTTTCCCGGAAAAAATCCCCCAGACATTAAAAAGCTTCAAAAATATCCTTATAAAACTAATAACACTTTATTTAAGGCGTTCTTGCCCTATAACAACCACCCTGCCCAGAAATTCTTTACAATTTAACTGACTGCCTATTTTTGACATAATAAATATATCGTACGATGTTAACTATAGTCTGAATTTTAAAGTGCAAATATTGCAGTATGTACAAAATTTAATAGGTAATTAAATAGGTAAACAGCGTAGAGTTAGTGTATCATGAGGGGGGTGGTTCCCTTACATGGGGGGGCAAT
This sequence comes from Dicyrtoma fusca, assembly GCA_034695205.1. NCBI lineage: Eukaryota > Metazoa > Arthropoda > Collembola > Symphypleona > Dicyrtomidae > Dicyrtoma > Dicyrtoma fusca. The sequence goes on from JAQFZC010000412.1 coordinate 23,559, forward strand.
ATACAAAGTTGCAAATGAAAGAAGTTTCGTCAGTCACAGTCACTGGCTTCAAACCGTTTTTCTTTGCCATAAAAATTGAGCATTGCATTGGGGGGATTTTTGTACACTTTTTGTACGTCAGGAGAATTTTTTTTTCCCGAACGGAATTCTTTTATGAAGTTGTAATTTTTATGTTTTTCTACTCATTGACATTAACTTCGGGTAAACTTGAAGCTTGGCAATGCAATAGGCTATTGAGTGAGAGATATAGTAAACAATTAAAAGTTTGCAATGAGAAAAGGAAGTTGCTCAATTTTTTCTTCTACTTGTTATATTTCTTTTTGCTTGCTCCCGTCATGTTTTTACGGTGGTGCTGTGTCTAATGTTTAATGGGGGTGATTGGGAGCTTTTTTTAGTATCTAGATTTTTCATTCTCCTATTCCTTTTCCATGGCAAGCATAGCAATTAGAGAACCAAGTTGAAGGCACGGATGAAAGCATTTTTATAAAATTGTATAAAATAAAAAATATGAATTGCTCATATATATTTAAAAGTAATTCGTATATCCTCATTTCACATGCCGTTGTAATTGTCGAGTTAACACAGTAATTATTTTTACTGCCCATCATTACATAAAAGTAACACATTCCAGTTCCTGTTCAACTTATGTTTTACCTCCGCTTTGGACCAAACCTATAATATTAAGATAAAGACACGACCTGACATTCAAAGCGCCATTGTGCACATGACTCGCTATCCCTTCATGAACTTAAATACTGTCAGTGTGTGTGTGTGTGTGTGTGTGTATTGTGTGCGGGAAAGAGATTTGTTACAAAGAGTAAATAGAAAATTTAGATTGACTGATAGTTCCCTGAAAAATTACGAAATGCACACGTATATTTTATGCATACATCGTTTGGGAAACAACTCCGCAGTAAATTCCAAATCTAATGCTATATATTATTCTGATTATTATTATGTCGGGATTTAATAAGATAGGTAAATGCAGTAGCCCTGATATTTCAACCCTTCCCAATAATTATACAAACCATCTATTATCTCCTGTATATGAAAAGCGTTGACAGTCTACAAACATTAGAAACGCTTCCAACACTTATCAAATAAAACTTTTTCTAAGGGACTTTCCCTCTATTTTATTTTTTCGAGATATTAATATTATATTCCAACCACCTCACGGTCAAGCCAGTACTCGTCACTCGTACAACGATGAGTCTAATAAATGTAATACCTACATTACATACAATGAACCGCTTGCAGAGAGTGCAGTATTACAGGGCAGGGGAGTGTACTAATAGGGGAGGGTATAGTACCTAATTTAAAATACAAATAACCGACGCAATGTATGTACCTACAGAATATTCGAAATGCTTGTAATATTATACAATGTTTTAATGCTTTTATTTAATTATTGTAGTTTTTATCAACATTTTGATTTATTTCCATCCCACCAACTGATATTTCCTCGCATTGTAATAATTGTGTCCATTGAAGGTAACTACTTAATTATATGGTATAACTTCCTATGTATATTTGGGAAAGTGTACTATTAGAGTAGGTAGAGGTGTACTATTACCGGCTGTACCGTATGTTTTGAATTTGAAGGCAAGATTAATTTGCATACCAAATAGTTTATTGCTAATTGTGAGTGAGCTTTGCGCATTGGACATGCTATTGATGTTTAATACTATTAGTTGTAATAAACGGATGCTTCTTGTTCACAAATATCAGTACTTCATTTTCAATTAGTAGGAGCTCAGTGAGTTTGTATCCTGATAGTTGTATGTTTTTTTCATATCTGACATGCTTTTCGTGTCTTAACCTTTTCGAAACGGCAAGATGTATATCCAGTTTTACATCTCTTTGAAAAGTCCAATTTCTTGTTTTGACCTTTTTAAAGTGTTAATTACATACTAGTTTACGAGTTTTCTAAAAACGGTAATTTCGTGTTTTGACTTTTTTGAGAACTCTAGTTTCTTGGTTTGACCTTTTTTAAAACGTTAGCTTCTTGTTTTGACCTTTCTAAAAAGTGTTAATTACTAATTTTGAGTTTTCTGAAAACGCTAATTTCGTGTTTATGGCCTTTTTTAAAACGCTAATTCCTTGTTTTGACCTTTTGAAAACGTTAGTTTCTCGTGTTGACCTTTTTCAAAACGCTACTTCCTTATTTTGACCTTTTTAAAAACGCTAGTCTCTTGTTTTGACCTTTTTGAAAATTCTGATTCCTTGTTTTGACCTTTTTTAAAAGTGTTAGTTACTAGGTTTTATGTACCTTTGTGAAAACGTTAAATTATAGTTTTAACCTTTTTTAAAGTGTTAGACCTGTTTGAAAAAGTTTATTGTAGAAGCAACACTTTTACAAAGGATTTTTTCTATGGTTGATGGCTTCGCAGTTCCTAATAGGTTAAAGATGAGACTGTGACCGTGAGCTTGTCAGTGTGAGACTGAAACTGTGAAAGAAGAAGTTTGAGTAAAATTAAATAAAGCAAAGCGATAAAACTTTGGCAGACGGCACACGTGTGTTATTAGGTATGTGTTGGTTGCCGTGTGAGTGTTTGAGAAAGAAATGTGAAGGAATGGCTTGGACACCAAGTACCCATCTGTTCTGGACATTTAGATAGTAATCAGGTTTTTCTTTCCTATGAGCATCAAATGAACCATTAATTGTCAAGATGGATGACTCTCTCTCGTTGCCTCTTCACTACTCGTTGGTCACAGAGTGTCATAAGATCCAGTATGCTCACCTAGAATGTTAGAATAATATTGCTCTCGTATCAAGGATGCCTCCTAATGTGCGGTGGTGGGTTGTATAGTGGTGGTCTGGGTAAGACTCGTTCCCTCTTCTTCTTCTTCATCTTCTCTTAACCCAAGTCTTGGTAAAATATGGAAAAAGAGTCATTCAACATTCGTAGACCCTACCGAGCCGGTGAACTCATTCACCTGAGCAACTCTCCTCAACAGATATGTACCATGACTGTCAAAAGCTTGGCCATAAGAATGTCACACGTATTTTATGTTATACACAGAGATCTTGGTTCCACTGGCACATAATAAGTGTCCAACTCCAACTCCAACAACATAGGCATCCGTATTCTCCATAAGCCTGCTGAGCTAACATTGTAACATTCCTCACATTCTCAACATTTTACTGTTTTTTTAACACTCTATCATTTCATATTATATTAGGTCATCAAAAATTCAGAAATTAAAGCAAACCCCCCCCAAAAAACCTCAACCACTTCTTTGTCTTGTCGCCCCTGACAAATTTCTTGGAGTGAGCGAGCCTGGTTGGTTTTTATAAATTAGAGGCAACAAAGCCGTGGACTGATACAGCTCTGAATTCCGAGAAAGAATGTCAGAAATGTTTGAATCTCTTTGAGGACGTTTTTGTTTTACAAATGACAATTCAAAGACAATTGCTCTCTGAATTTGAAATAATGAAGGGTAACAGGGTGGAGCTAATTATACTTTTTACTAGTTTTTACACCATTTAGGTATTGCACTTGACCTTACTGACTTTAGCGTTGTTGCAAAATAGGTAGTAAATCCTTCCCTCTGCTCGGTTTTGGTTGACTGTGTGGGTAGCGATAAGTGTCGGCATCAAGAGTTGACACTTTGGCAGTTGATATAACTGGATCAAAGCATTTTTACTCCATTTGTATAGGGTACCATAATGAATAGGACTGCCTGTGAGGTGAATGGAGTTAAAACGTTACAATATTTCTATGAACTTGTCCCTTGTCTAAAGAGAATGACTGATGAGTTTATGATATGTGGTGTTGCTGTTAGGTCTTTGAAATTCAGAAGTTCAGAATTTGGAACGTAATAGCGATTTTGAAGAAAAAAATAATCATTCAGCTACTTGTAGTTTTGGTTTCGAAAATAATTTTAGTTGAGGTGAATGTACACACCATTGCTATAGCTGTAAAAAACTTCAGTCAGTGGCACTTCCTTTACTCAAGAGTTCTGCAATAAATAACATACAGTCGTAGGTACACGTACGGTAACAATGAGTGCTACGCGTCATGGTCTTTGATAGTAATGAAATGTCATTCAGGGAAGTCTATCGATGAATGATCACAAATAAATATGTCAGTGCTATATAAATAGGCACCTTAACAGGCAGTGATGTACATAGCCTACCCTGTAAAGTGGAAGCTGTACTGTATGGTTGACTTGTTCAAAGTACCCACACATATGTACCTAATTGCCTTTGTTACTATTGGCAACGAACTTGTGTTCAGTACACAGTCAGTTCTCTATAAGTATAGACTACAGACTGTATGTAAGTAGGTACCATGTAGTTTAATTTCATCTTTGTGAATTATGAATCGACGACGTTGATGTGATGATGATGGATTTCATGGCAGTGTGTGTGAGTGTGCTTATGGATTGCTTCTTCTCTTGTGCTGTGGTCATTGACGTCCCACGTTCACACTGTTTACTTCAACCGTCAGGTCCCTTAACGAATTATATAAGCACTATTTACCATCTCTAGGCGTAATTATATAGAATATACTACCATCCCAAGATCCCAAGGGGATGTCAGTACTTTCAGCGTCAAAGTCTCAAAAGTCTAAAAAACACAAGCCTCATTTCCTAATTGTACTATTATACATAATACTTACATAATATATTTGTTCTATGCTGCTGGTTGGTGTTCTGCCTTACAGATCGATAGGCCAAGTTTAATAATAAAGTGCACATCTAACTGAAATATAATTAAAACCTCACAAATTATTTACTACTAAGACGAAGACGTGGGCCTAGTGTGTTAATAGTACTCGGTACATGTAGTGTGTTACCGGTTGTCAACTTATGACTGATGACTCCGGATGCTTATGTCTGACGGGTCTTCTTCTTCCACTCAATACATTGTTTTCTAAACAAAGTATTGTGTGGGTATTTTAGACGGTCCATCTCGTCTGCTCTTGGCTCTTGGTATGTATGTATGTGCTGACTAGAAAAAGAGTTGCTGGCTCCTGAGAGAGCGAGAGGGAGATTCTATCCGTATGTTACTCAGTAATATCTGTACGTATGTGCACTGTGCATTCGTACAGTACAAGTGTCATGTTGTGTCTGTATGTACACGGTATTATGGAATGGTATGTAGTTTGATGATTTGTTGCGTGTGTGATGGAAATGATGAACCATGTTTTGCATGTAAATAGATGTGCTGCATAGGTGGTTTAGCCAAAGGCTCCTCAGGAATACACACACATTTCCCCCTGACACATAAGTATGTAGTGTTCCATTAGGGAAAGAAAAAGAAAAAGAAGCGAGAGAGAGAGAGAGAGAGAGAGAGAAGAAAAAAAAAGAGTCTTAAACACAGAAGACAGATTATCTGTAGTAGGACTCCACTTAATACTTTACTGCTCACCTTCCGTAAACTTCATTAGATAATAATGTTTAGAGGCGCCGAAACAAATACGTAATTGTGTGAACGTCTCAAGACCGTTACAACATACTAAAATGTGTGCTCCTGGAGACTCGGGATTTCAAGAGGATGCTATGCATAAGACTTGGTGCTTTAACTTTAACATAGAGCCATTCATTGACTCATTTCGGATCCTCTAAACGCCGCTCTGTAGGTACATAGACAGATCATACTCTCAAATATGTACGTCCAACGTAGCCAAACAAAGTAATGGGAAGGAAGGTGGGCATGTTATTATTGTACTGTGCTCTGTTTCACTGCTCGTGTGACGTTTAGCGTCACGCATGTGATGTACGTTTTCTCGCCTTTACATTTATCCAATAATGACTTTACATAATTACTAATTATGCAACATTTTAAACGTGAGGTTAAAACTTTTATTGTTGCTATTACTTTACCAGACTCCTTTCGGGTTTTTCACGTCTCACAAGACTCACAACCCTACATACCTATCCCTTTGCCCATGATGATAGCTATAAATTTTAAGCGTGTACTCCCTGCAACCAGCACAGAGCTTAAATTATGTCGTGCAGAAACGGAGCCACGTCAAATGGTTTGACATTAAAAATTATGCTGACTAGTGAGTTGGAATGTCTTATTGTTCAAAAATTACATGCTCGTATCAAATGTTATCCTTGAATCATGTGTAAAATATTTTGGTGACAATATAATTGATTGTGCAGCTTTGTAAACATATTTGTGTGAGCCAGATCCGTGGAGATAAGTCCTACTCTATGCAATCTAAAAAATATAACGCAGGTTACGTTGGTTGACACGTAAATGTGGTTTTCCCCACGGTGCTTCCTTCACTTTGTCTCTATGGCCTGGTGTGAATATGTAAATAGGTAATATATAGGTAGGTACTTGTAATCATTTTTTGAATAAGAATGTATATCGTCAGTAAACGGCCGTCTCAAAGAAATTGGATTTTCACGGGAAAATGGTGAAAAATCATCACCAGCACCCACATAAAGCAAACTGATAAGAATTTCCTCCGGATTCATTGCAGCTGATCAATGGGATGGATGGCACGGCTGTTGTTAGAAGTTTTGTAAGGATTCCATGCTTGAGATTACATTTAAAAGCTTAAAATGCTTAAAAAAAGGAAATAGACAAAAGCATGCTGCATCTTTTCGGGCTCCGATTTTAACCGACAATAGCTCTTTATTTTCGTCTTCCCTTCGTGTCCCGGGTACATACCTCTACAGTGCATATATTATTACGGTATAGTAAAAACGTGACGGATCGGCATACTCGACATAGAAGAGCACAAGATAGTGTTTATAGTATCAGTCAATGTGTGTACATGACATGACTCCATGACCTATGGCAAGTCAAGCGCTTCCAACTCGCATCTCTACAGATACATAGGTACGTACCTACATCCATGGCAGGATCCACATCAGGAGCGTATCATAGCTAATAGACATGAAACCAGTGACCATAAGTTATTGTGAGCGGCGGATGGAAGGCTTATGTATTGTGTTTGTAATAAAAGCTTGGAAACCACCCATCTCGGCACACATAAAAAGCTCATAGTTTATCTTTGTAAAGAAACATACTTCTTGTGTCAGCCTTGTCAGGGTATCATATTCATAAACCATAAGCAGCCATGTTCTGCATCCATGCATCACCATAAAATCCAACCATAGGCTTCAGGTATAGATGGACGTTCCCTCGATACAAAACTTTTCGTTGATACAACTGTCCTCCCAATCCCATGCTGTCTATATATTATATGTGTATACCTACCCTCGGCTATATATACAATCCTGTTCAAATATTTTTTTCCGTAACGTGCTACAATAATATAATATTTTAAAGCATGTGATGTACTATAAGGTACTGGTACTCATGCATTGTTGTGTCTGATCTCATTGTTGCGGCGACTAAAAAAATACTTCTCAATAGCACCACCACCACGACCACTACTACTACTACTACTACCGTCACCACGGCCATGGACGAGCGCATCACCGCAACCACCAATATTGACATTACATATACGCAGTCCAACACCAACCACAACAACGAGGAGGGGGACGAGACCACAATCATGTTATTTAGCTGGCTTAGCTCTCAAGTATAATGCATAGATTAGTTGTAGTTGTTGGAGGAAAAATTGAGAGGATGAGATAGAAAAAAATTTGTGAAGGGAGACCGAAAGTCCAAGGAAAACAAATGTATAGACAAGTTGGAGACTGGGGAAATGTTTTGACTTGACGGATTAGAGTTGAAAAGAGGGCTGGGTGAAAGAGTAAAGCTTTCGTCGCGATTTAACAGAGTCCCTGTCCTCCTTCGCCTTCACGGCAATTGCAACTTCCAACAGCAATACGGCGTCGACCTCTTCTCGTCGGTCTACCCTTTTCCTTAGAGAATACTAATAGTACAGCTAGCACCACCACTCATATCAGAAGAACATAGAAAAGACAGAATATGAGTGGTCGTGTCGGGTCAACTTCAAACTTTTGTAAGGCACACTTTGCTCTCTAAGTAGGTACATACCACCACCACCCAGCATTGAATATCGTATATTAGGGGCAAATGGCTCCGTCCTTCAGTCTTACTACAAATGTCTAGTTAGGTTAGCTTGAGACACAAATTATTTCTTTTTGTTTGCTTAAATGAGATGTGATACTTTACCAATAGGATGGGGTATGATGACATATGTGAAAGCGTATCTGTACAGAGCTGTTTTAGTCTCCCTTCAATGCGTCTTAACGAAATTGAAGGATGCTCGTGCTTCCTATATGTATGTGGTATAGAGCCACAGGTTCGAAGAGTTGGAAAAATTAGTATGTATATACGTAGAAGATATACAATTACAGAGAGAAATAATAGTAGCCTGACAGAAAAGTCGGATAGAATGCGTTCCCGATTGACGGATTGCCTTTTACCATTTACGCTCGACTGTATGTATGTATCTAGCCAGACTTACACTTTAACTCTCAGTCGTTGTTTAGCTTATCAATCCATTCTGTGGTGTGGCTTTTCTCTTCTTCAATAGTTGGATGACGACCTGTCATTGACTGCCCGACTTGATGACGACGCTTCTTTCACCCATCCACAAACTCCGACTCGAAACTTTTAAAATATTTTTTGTTTTTGTGTTTTTTTTGTTTGTATTTTTGACTTTGCTTTTGCATTTGGATACGTACATCTCCAACAACTGTGCCATGGACCAGGACTAACTCAAACTCAACAAATGACTGGCCCACCTAAAATTTGGTACTCTTTTAATATTCAACTTACAATAAGTAAAAAGAAGAGAGAAGCCAAAATCTGATTCAGTCCTCAACTGAAATTTCCATCCATTTCTACTACTGCACTGGTAAGCTATTTTTACTTTTAAAAAGTCCAGATGTTTATATTTATCTATACAACAGCCATTGCATAAGTACTGACTCTTAGACCTTTCGTGTCGTGATTTGTGTGAGTGTGATAGCACATTGTTTATACAGTATCGGACATAACAAGGCATAGAACTAAATACGAGAATGAATTGCATGGTAAGCTAGGTGTCTATATTTGATTGAGTAAGAATAAAAACTATAGATGCCTATGCAATACAGATGCAATCATATAAGATTTAGGTTAGGTTTTAATAACTTAAGGAATAATTTTTAAAAAACTTCCCGCTCGGTAGTAGAACAGGACAGTCCACACTATAACTTACAGGACACAAGTCTGTCCTCTGGTTGTGGTAAAAATAAAGCCATCGGATTAAAGTGTAGAATAACAAGAGAATTTATGATGATAATTTATTACGTAATTTATGTTTTTATTACATCGTTTACATGTCACCAAGATCTGATCTCCTGACATATAATTCAGTAATGGTGAAGTTAGTGGATGAAAGCATGGCATATTATACATGGCAGATAGATAAATACTAATAAGGATTTGGATTTTCGTATAAAAATGAAACTATACAGGACGAGAGTGCACCCTTAATGCGAGTACACAACTTAGATCTACCGTATCAGTACGTAGGTATATTATACAGTTTACCAGTGCAGCATCTCCAATTGTATGCATACACATCTGACTATGTGTCTAAGCCGAAGACGAGGAGGGTGTGACTCTGTCTCAAGTTGGATTTTTTGAGGACAGTTTCAAGTTATTAATGTGACGATGAGAAAGCTACTTTGATAAGTTGAGCTGATTTAAACTGGTCAAGATGAGCGTAGATGATAAGGAGAGGAAAACACATGTATTTCTATCTTGCCTATATCTTTATAGCTTTCATGTAGCTACGGTGTGAACGTATGAGCAGAGCTGTTGTGTGGTGGAGCTCTCTCTCTCTCTGGCTCTGGTGGTGTTGGTTTGTTCCTCTGACTTCGCTTGGCTGCTCTTATCATTGTTCAAAAGCACTTCATATATTATAGACTTGTTTTTCTCATAATTTGCTTATCTGTAGACCCGTAGTTTGATGTAGGAGACAGGAGAGAAGGAGTGTGGAGTGTAATGGCAGTAAACATTAGACTCCGTGTGTGTGTGTGTGCGTCTCTGTAATCTACAAAACATAAGTAATCATCTTTGTTTAATTTTAATATTAAATAACTCCGAGTGAATGACAGTATGAAAAAAGGAATTAGGAGCATTCATAATGCGGACACAGAGCCCACATCTGTTACAGTTGCTCGTAGTAGGCTTCTTTATAGCTTAATATGTACATGTACAGAGTATATTTATGTGCAGAGGCTACAGCTATTCCAAGTCCGATTATGATCACGATTACGTCCTCCTCCTTCCCTCACATAATCCTTTTAAAACCAACAATTAATACGAATACCAAATACAAATACAAAGTAGTAGCCCTAAAGTAGTACACACATCCAGTCAGCTTTGCTTTGGAGACATTGACGTTTCGGAGCCCAAAAGTTACAAAGGCAGGTTGAGTACCTATGTAGACCTTAATATAATTTCAATTTCTAAAATCAACTTCCGAGTTCCCCGTGAGTACTTTTATTGTATCTGTATCTCTGAATTTACGAATGAATCTCCGTCAGTCTGTCCATAATGTGTCATTCTATTTACATTGGGAAACGCACGAGCAACTGCTGGTCGGCATAGGGAGACGGAACATTTACGTTTACACACACGAATCTCTCGTCTCCGTCGGTACTTTGCATCGTACATTGTATTGCCCTGCCAAATTTAATTTTTGCTACAAATAAAAACACAAGTGAACAGTAGTGTGTCCATAGTGGCGGAGTGCTCATGTCGTGCAGATGTGATTCTCTTCTGTTGACCATTCACTAAGCTGTCCCTAATAAATAACATGGTATGGAGAGCTTACTCGAGTAATACAGAAGATATAACTTTCAGTCGTCGCAGTGTCCCTTTTTGTTCCAACTGATTTTATGTTATCGTCCATTGCTATAGCTTATGATAGCTGGGAAATTATGAGGCCTATAGTTTGTACCATCAAATATTTTATATGCAGACTTGAACCAAAATACACAGATACACAGCTTAACAGAAACACTGTACTTTGCATACAGATACATTACAGTTTACCTGATGTACATAGTCTAGTGGTTGAAAACCAGTATTATTTGAGCTCGTCTTAAGAAGAAAATAAAAGAAGGCAGAACGCAAATGCCATGCCAAAGGGATGTCGGAAAAGTGCGGAGTGGAGAGACTAAAAGATCTTTGTATGAACATGGGTTGCATAACATATCGCGTATTGTATCCAATTACACTTGAACACATTATATCGACAAGCACATATTGACGTTTTGCTTCTGTTCTGTGACCCCTTGTTTCTCTCGCTAATGCACCATGTAAATGCAAATCAGGGGACGGGAAAAGTATAGTCAAGAATCCAGCCAGAATGTAATTCTGGCATGGACAGGCAAAACTGCTTCTGTTAAAGGAGTCAAATTATAAGTACTTCAATCATCATCGTCAGTCAGAGTCCGTCGTCACAAAGAAGTTGCTTTTACATCATAACAAGTGCAGGACAGATAATTGTAGGAAGGTGTGTGTACATACATATACATAAACACAGTACACAATGGAAGTATGTACATAGAAATAGCAAGCTTGTTCCTACCAGAGCAGGGCAGGGTGCAGTGCAGTAGACAATTTTTAAAGTAGCAAATTCCAACAATAAGGAATGAATTTAAGATATTTTATTCTAATGTCGTGGAACTAAAATGTTTTGTAGTGTCTTGAGCTTTTTTATTTTGTACAAATTAGAGGATGGGGAATAAAACTACAAACTACAGAAGCTGCCTCACTCATGTTTAGTATGCAAGTTAAATCCGATTTACATATTTCAGACTGTCATTTTGAAGAGTGAAAGGAAGGAGCTACCATGTTTCTTTACCTTGTCTTCTCTCCATTTATTCCATTATGCCACTTTGAAGAGATTTCCAGTTTAATTTATTACATTATCACATTATGCAGTATAGTAGTATTAGGATAGTATAAACTTACCATAACAGTATATATTTCTTATAGGTACACCAATCTATCCAAACACTTTAACACTTTTGTTTTGCAAACAAAGTATTCGGATTATGTAAGTTGTACATACTTTTCACCGTATTCGTTCTGCACTGTACAAATACACATATCTACATACATGGGTGACGTATGACCGTATGCTCACATATGACTCAAGTGAATCGTGTGTTGATGTTGATATCTATTCTAGTAAAGTATACATAATTATTTACCGCTTGTCAGCTTATGTACACTTTGTTGACTGGGAATTTGCATTCTCTTAATTCGTATGCGCATACCCTCTGTCATATTTTCTTATGAATAGAGACTAGAATGCACAAAATCTACTGTGGCAGGAGGGTGACCAACTTCAAACGTGTGATTCTGCAAAGGTAAGTATACCTACACGTCCATAGATGGGTATAGTTCGAAGAAGTTTTATAAACTGAGCGATCGTATTATTATCATTATTATAAAAGGTTGACAGAGTAAAGGGCATGAAGAATATAACAATTAGCTTAAGGAATAATAATACTACTTGTTAAGGTGTATCATGATAGACATTAGAGACATAGAGAGACGAACCAGTTGGAGCTTTAAGAAGAAAAAAAGTTATCCAGGAGAGGAGAGCGAGTACACATGGGGTCCAGCAGTTCAACATTATTTGATTTGTGTGCCCTTGAAATGAATTAGCATGAAGACACTGGTTACATCCCTGGGTACAAATATCACATTAGGCATTAAGTACAAGGGAAGGAGCCTAGACTTGTTCCTCACCGTTTCACGTCTATATGTACTAGACTTGCGTCGGTGGCTTATAGCTGTAACTATAGGCAACCAGGACCCAGAGATTCACAGCTGTAGCCTGTAACCGTGCTGTAAGAAGCTGGAGCTGACATGAAATAAGAATGGCAGAATCTTGCTGATATAAGAAGACTTTGACACTCCATTCGTTTCGGACAAGTGAAAATGCCAGAGTTTATTTTTTCTTTGCTGACAAGATGCTCTCCTCATAATGGGAGGACGATGCAGGTGGTCTATTAAACATGTTCTGTCAGTGAGCTACTGGCTTTTTATTATTTCAAATATATTATTTATACTTAATTTTTTATAACTGGAGAGGCATTTAACAAAATGTATGATCATGATAAGAGAAGACAGTCAGTGCAGAGAGCGAGAGAGAGAGAGAGAGAGAGCGAAGAGAGCTTTGGAGTCCGGAGGCATTTCTCTGTGTAATAAAGGCAATCTTAATGCATTATGTAGCTACATGAATGACTCTGTTATAATACGGGTAAGCACACATAAGTATTTAGACATTTGTATATGTAATGACCCATACCTTTACACGAACACTGATGATCTTAACTTTTTATCTTCGTCCTGCCTACAAACATTTCTCTGACTGAGTGTGTCTTAACGGAGACTGGCATTTGTACTCTCGTTTTCATGATAGTATGTGACGTGCAATGGAACATGGCTCTGAGCTTGTGTTGGGTCTGCTATCAGTCTTAATCCGTGTAGTTTAGACTTATTATATTCAGGAATTAGGTGGTTTTTATATGAATACAAATAAAGCAAGTTTACCTTCAAATAATTTTAAGGAATCTCCTCATTTCTTCCAGGGTTCCTTAAAGGAGGCCCTCGCCCATTTGGTCAGAGAGAGAGCCTAAACCGGAAAATCTACTCCTTCCCATTAATTTAAGTTTGGGACTTGAGTTTGATACAGTAAAGCATAGAAATTGCATTCGAACAAATTCTTAAAATATACGGTATTATCTTCAAATCCAAAAATATTTCTATCCCAATCCTCAATCTAACTAAAAGGAAGAGAGCAGTGAAATAAAATGTGTGTTTCTCTACAAGGAAACAATATTTTTAGGCCAGAGCCAGGTTCTGATAAACCCTGTATAAAATATTGAGCGAGCATTTGTGGTTAACCACAAAAAGGGCAAAGCAAACGAATGGAGGTACTTCATCAAATCAAAGATTTTTTTTGAAATGTCACTCAGAAAACCTTCCTATATACTCCTTTTTAAATTTTGATTTAAAGCGATCTTTTGCCCTTCAAATAGACCGACTGCTGATTTGACACATTTTCACTGACGGATTCTATTTTATTTCACATTTTACAAACCTACAACATTTTTTATTGATGTGTTTCATTACAAGTACTACTCCTTTCCCCTCCCTGCCCTGTGCCTGAATTTCTATACGAGAATGTAACGCTTGTACTCCACTAATGTACTAATGTGATTGGGTTACCAATCTGAACTACTGAGAAGGTAAGAATACAGCAGCTTAATTGTGTTGTGAATCCTATACAGTCGTACCTATTAGTAATTTATATTTACTTTTTTGTGTTCAACACAGTCTACTATTGAATAGTCTCTCCTTTATTCTGTTCTACTACTAAACAATTAATACAGCTTATTTTTACTAACTGTAAGCAAAATTTATTGCCAAGGATCCATAGTCTGTCCATGGTAAGTATTAACTCTCCACATTTACAAGCACCTGAGTTACAAAGTACAATTGACATTGGTATACCAAAATTACTCAAAACTACTTACACTAATTTCGTACTGCATTTATATTTTAAAAAGTGACTACATCATTGCATTGCTTCGCGTTTTGAGACTAATTGTCTAATGGCTTGAAAATCACACTGTACTGCTGCTTCACCGTGCTAAAACGCAGTACATCGTAGTATTAGAATATATTAACTTTATTGCCTTCAGTACAGGTTAATTTTAATTCCGAGCCAAATTATTAAGGGGAAACAAGAAAGAGAGAGAGAGAAAGAGAGAGAAAACGTTTTTTAAAATTAATGCCGTTTACCAGTTTACCATAACGATAAAAGTATTAATATGTACATGTCTATGTGTAGGGGTGTACATACATAGGTACACCAAGTCATATACATAAACTGGTAGGACATTGGACGTGATAAAATACGTCCGGTCGGTCGGTCGGTAGAGCAAAGGGAGCGTAATAGTGTGCAAGGTAGCCAGCGGAGCAATTATGATGATAATGTACATGGATAATGGGAAGGTGTAAAAATGATATAAAAGGCATCTCATTGGGATGCAAGAAAAGTAATTTTGATGGGTTCATGAAAAGGGCAGTTTAGTGGTGCGGAAACCTAGCATTGAGGTTTGACGTAGGACGAACGGACTAGAGAGATGAGACTGTATACATTGTTAGTTGAATATTGTTGGACGGTGGTTGCATTGCTCAAGGTGTATCATTGGGTATACTAGAGACTGACTAGTGAGGAGCTATTAATATTGTTATTATTATTATTTTAACGTGAGGGTCTGCACACTGCACTGCATACAAGTGCACACAAGCAAAGTCCAGAGAGTCAAAGATTTCTGAGCTGAGGAGCGTTTAGCCGTCGTTTAGTATCTTTGCTCGGGCCAGGGATGGGTTTTAGGTGCAGAGAGAGAGAGAGAGAGAGCACTTGACTCTCTGCAGCCTAGGAGTAAAAATCCATGTAGATTGTTGATCTTGGCAGGTATGTATCTGTATTACTGTTAGGGAGATAACACAGGCTGAAAGACAAGAGTAGACAGTAGACCCATTAACGTGTATTGAGAGAGAGAGAGAGAGAGAGAGATGAGAGCAAGTTATATAGGCAGCTACATACACGTCCCCACTTGTTATGCTGATGTTGGTATGATTCAAAAACTTTGTTCTTGGCCAGTCTTCAAAGAAGAGTTAATGTAGTAATCCTATGTTTTCTGGGCTCTTACAATCCAGGTTATGTTATTTCCATAGAAGATCAAAGAAGACCGGTGACCTCAAATGGGACTCTGTGGGGAAAAAGTGATTTATGCTGTAACTCCCATTTAATTTAATTACATTGTCCGTTCAAATGATGAGTTGAGCCTTCATTATGAGCAAGTTTTGACACCCAAGTATCGTTTACACGCCACCCGCAAAAACTAAATAGAAAAGTCTGCTCTGCCTTGAACGAATTATGAGCAGGAAAAGTGTATGAGTGAGTGGAACGTGTACGTCTTCTAACAAATAATAATCGAGTTAATAATACATAGCAGTAGGCTACAGTACTAATACTATACTACCACCATTGCATTGCCACGTACAGATATACCAAGTTCATCCGTACTATCCCTTTCTTTACAGATGTTTCGACAATCTACAACTTTTATAGGACCACTAACAATTTTAGCAGAGCCAAAGGAACCCTAGGCCAGGGAAAGATAGTATTGTATAAATTTGTAAATTCATTTTGCTGCTTTCTTGCTTCAACAAAAGCGAGAAGGACGGATCAGAACAGGGATCATGTGTAAAGTATTGAAGTAATTTCAATTTTTAAATACTTTGGGTTGTACATAATATTGTAGTATATATATATATACATCACCGTCTCGTAAATTTAATAGTAAAATATATGCAGTCGGTACAAGTTATAGTAGTAGGCTGTGTGTCATGTGTGTATCTATAAGAGTAATAGCTCGTAGTGTAGTTAATAAGTACTGACTGAGTTGATCAAGGTGCCTTGTGGCACTACAAGAATTATTAGTTCATCTTCTTTCCACTCCAACCTCATCCTCATGCTTTAATTCATTAATAGGACTCATAAATCTTCAATACATCGACAATTACCACAATTTCAATGCCTTTTGGGTGCTTCTTTTTCTCGTCTCATCTCGTGCAAAAAAAAGCGTACGAAAGAAAGGGAGAAAGAATGAAAACAAAACTGAGAGGTGTATACCTACTATATGCACATATCTGTAAAGATGGATTTACATTATACATACATGCTACAGACAATACATAGTAGTTCTGTCATATCATATTTGTTGAATAGCATCCTTCGTCAGTACTAGTTTTTACATGAACTTCATGTACGCTCACAAAACCCCGCAGACGGAGTCTCCTTATTACTCTGTTAACGAATTTCATTTCATTAAACTATGGTTCTGGCACATGACATCACAAATTAAAAATTAAATCCCACCCAAAGAGAAACTACTAACAAAATCTCAACGCGAATCTTCAACTTTTCTTCACTTCCCATTATTAACTCCTTCACACGCCAAACCAAACCAATAAAACCAAACCAAACCCAATCTAAACTCACGAAGAACTGAAAGGAAGACTCATCGCAGTTAACAATAAAATGTCCAATTTTTTTAGGATGCCAGTAGGAAAGATTTAATGCGTGCTGCAAGTGCTTAAGTTTGATTTCTTCGCGTAGGTTTTTTTTGAAAACAGTGGCATTTGAATTGAAGTTCTGTCGGCGAATCCATTCGTAAATATCCATTTCGTATTTGTCTGGCCAAACTGCCACTGTCCTGCAATGTGATTCAGTCCTAATAATAATATTTGAACTTGTTTAAAGATTCAAAATTAATAATATTATTATTCACTACCCCGCTTTTCAAAGAAAAGAAGACGCAAGTTTGTATTTGGACTGCGGTAGTTGCTATAGTGTGTCGTACAAAATCCTTGGAAGATTTACGAGATTGAATTTCAATCTCTTTACTCTTTACATACCCATGGTGTGAACATCCTTTAAAGGAAGTAACAAATAAAATCACCTCATGAACCAATTCATCATACGGAAACAGAATAATAATTAAATGAGAAAATAAATCATATAGACATGAATGTAGTGAATGTAATCGTATAGTATGATACTAAGGATGACATTGTACTATCACTATCGTGATGTTATGTATTCCTTGTGAAGTGTACACTATTTATGCCTATACAGCAAACTATGTATATGAGCAAGCATTCCTATAAAAATTACTAGTTACTTTTGAAAATGTTGCTACGAAACTAAATAACAATGTATAATTGATTAAAGGTGAATATAAATCAATGGCAGAGATTGTAAAATTGAGCTAGACCAAAAGTTATTAGCAATCATAATATAATAATGAAGCTTATTATATTTCGAAGACAAACTACGAGGCGAGGGGTAGCGCAGGAACTCACAAAATGTATCCACAATTTTACGCATTCTCTGCCATGCCATAACACTAGAACAATTCATCATGAAATCGCAAGTACAGAGAGACAAGACGGATCGCAGATCCAAGACGAAAAATCAAGAATTTAATCTATACAATACGGCTGTCTAGTAAGTGAAACTGACATGCACTTATAAGTACTGTATATGTACCTACATAAAAAAATACATTCCCAGTGAACACGGATATAATGTACACATGCATATGTGTACGTGGGTTTTCTGAGGAAGATGGATAAAATGTAATTTACGCATTTGTAATTTATTACTGTATCTATTGTAAGATGTCAAAATTTACACGCAAAATTAAACAAGACACACTGTTTCATAGAAATGCGACAAAAGTACCCAAGTACCCACCTATGTACATACATAAGTTGGAAATTTCTAGAAGCGTAAGAATAATCTACCTACCTGCTTTTTGTCTATCTCCAGTTATCGGTTTCCGATCATACAAATTACCATAATTCTCTATTCTGTACTACTTTGACTTAAGCAGTATTTTGGTGGGTCTTTGGGCGGAAGCTAAGATTCAAAAAAATTAATATCTTAAGCAATAAGCATTTATATCATCGCACTAATTACTAATTTCTGTAGATTTCATTTTAGTTTAAGCCATAAACGCAAATAATTTGAGCATCGCGGACCTTTTATTATGTCCTTCCAACCAAGGAAATATTTGAAATGAAGCTTATCATGAAGGATTAATCATTAATGTGAGCTCCTTTTTATCATCTATCCGACACACTCTTACACTAGCATGTGTTGTTCACAGGACAGTTGACCCCCATACAATTGACTCCTAAGCATTAAAATGGTCGGCATCATGGCTGTGCAATACACTGTATGTTTTTCATAAGCATTTCTACTCATCTTCACTAGTTTTATTTTAGGTTTTAAAATTCCAATCCTCTATAACTAAAATACAGGGTCGGTCTTGAAGTGCTTTTTCGTGCCCCTTGGGAGTCAAATGTCCGGGAGTCAACTGTCCGGATGCCATTTCATTCACCGTGCCTTAATGAGCTAAATAAATAACGACTCTTGGATACAAAAGAAATGCACCTAAGGTTGGGAGATATCCATGTTTGAACTACCAGAAAACTCTACTTTTTAAGATGAAAGCATCCACGAGAGATCTATCTTATGATTTAGTCCCGATTAGAACACTCTATGGAAGCAGATATAGAACTACAACACCAGCTACATGGCGGTATTGGGTGATCTATGTAAGATAATAATTAGTCATTCCAACCCTAATATGTACAATGTAATTTAATAGGTTTTTTGGTGGTGGTGTGAGGTGCTACAGAACTTTTGGGTGATGAACTTGAAATCTTGGATGAGTTATGCGTTTTCACTCCGCTTGAAGTAGCTCATCGTATGATGCAGTGTGGATAGTGTGAATATTGCCGCTCCGACACCGCACCACCACCGGTAAGATACAGACGAAGCCAAATTCATTACAATCATTACCAACGGTAGTTGGAGAGGTGGAAGAAATGTAATTAGAAAGAAGAAACAACATAAGAAATATGGCTAGCTGCTGCGGTGGGAGAGTGTAGCTGTAAGTGGTTTAGCTGTTCTTGCCGCTGCTGTTAGTTACACATTTCCACTGTGTACAATACAAATAGGCTTGATTTACATGTATCAACCACCCCAGCTCCAGCACCATACCACCACCTTAGTGATATGAAATAATAAATCGAGTTATAATTTATAGCTTCCTCTTCAAAAGGTGTACTTGACTTGTCTATCTGTTTCCTAAGAATATCCATTATCACATCATGACACCTTTACCTTTTGTACGAGACTCGACACATCCACCCGGAGCACTGAACATCAGTAGTGCTTAGTTTTTAACCTGTTGTTTGTTTGTACTGTACACTGATCGGATACGAATATAGCTTTCCCTTACTGTTTGTAAGAAGATGGTTATAATTTGACTCTACAATATCTTGTATCTTTTTATTCAACTATTGTTCTTAACGATTCAACTCGAATCCGCTCAATTAATTTACCTACAATTTGTATGTGACCGCTGTCTTCCTTCTTGCTAGTGATTGATTCCTTTTTCATCACTTATATTATTTTTCAAGACCCTCTTAAACGTCGAAATGTGGAGGCTATATATTGTTTTTTAAAATTGCAACCTCTGCTCTGTGTGAGTTTGGTAAGATGCGTCATGATTTTATTACATGAGAATACATAAAATCACCTTAAAAGTTCTTTAAAGTATGTACTGCTTAATAAGTAATGTTCTTTGTAAATATGAACACAAATTATTGAGGTGCGTATGAAAGGTGACTCTCTAAAACGATGCTTTTTTATGGCATTTTTCCAAACCAAATATTTGTTTGTGCTTTGTCGTGGATAAAGCATGCTGGATTATACTTCTTTTGGCAGGAAATTATGCCTTACTATTTGCAGTCCCTGCTAGTGGTTTTAATTTTTGGTCTGTATTTTGAGTACTGCTTGCAGGTCAAGCTTTGCCGGAAGAAATCGCTGTCGATAACTGTATATTTAGGTACTTAAGGTCTAAAATGTCTTAAAAGTGCGTAAAATTTAAAACCTGCGTTAAAAATGCAATGTGCGACGCACTGAGGTGTTTGTCTAATGTAATTGCACAACAGTGACCTGATGAAGCTTTCATGTATAGCTGGTTATTCTGTCCCTTTTGAATACCAATATTTGAATTTGATGAATTCGAATACTGACTAAACGTTAGACTCCGTTCTTTGGTGTCATTACTTTAGGAATACATTTTATGCAAAATCTGTAGCTCGAGTACTCAGCCCTTTTAATATACTATATATATATAAACCTTGTAAAATAATTCTTTTGCCATATTTACTATTTCAACTATTGCAGTTTGCCATTTGAACTTTTGAGTTTTGCCATATTGCCTTCTATATTCTGTATTCAAAACAAATACGGTAAAATGATTTGTCGTTTTTTGGTGGATACTGTATTAAACACTGAATGAAAATGGTGCTCTGATAGGATATTATGCTATTGTGGAATCACAGTAATGAAAAAATATAGGTACTTTCTTCTTTGTTAGTGTAAATTATCTTTATCAAGCAAAGAAAGGGTTGGAGGGGTGGTAGTTATTCATCATGTGTAATAATATGTGTAATAACACAAACTACTAAATCTTCCGAGTCATTCATAAAAGTTGTATAGTATTTTGTGGATTTTACTTGCCTTCATTCAATTTTCCTAATCTTTCTACTTCGATGCTTTTACTCTATTACTACTATTGGACTGCAGACCAAATTAGAATCTTCAGGATCAGGCAAGTTTTACGACAAAAACTTCTCTCACTAGATTTAATACAGAACTTATATACCTACATACTAGAAAGAGTGAGTTTACACGATAATTCTAGCTTTTCTGGAGGATCAAATGGTGCTTCTTGTAACAACCATCTTGTAAATAAAGCAATCAAAAATATACGCAATTGGACGTTTATTTACCCTTAAAAAAAGCTCTGAAATTCACTTCAAACTTCAACTTCCAACAGCGTTGCTGTTGCCTGGTAGTTTCTGTGCACGAAATGAGATGAATCGAAAATAAAGATTGATGATATGTTGAAAATGTTCCATTCCATATTTAAATAATGGTTGACAAATTGTACTGTTGTAGAGCTTAACGCCAGTTAAATAAAAGAAAAGCTATGAATGTCCGCGGTCAGAGAGAGGTCATTCTGATTCTCTAGTGAATAAAGTTTTAAGGACACAATAACTTATTACGATTCTAAAATTGAACGGAATTAAATTAGCCTTATTACTTTCGTTGTAATCTGATTAATAAAATAGTTCAATTTTGTAGTTTATTCTAGAATTGTTCGATTAGAAAGTGACAACTGCAATTGTTTTAACTGTGACTGAACCAAACAAGGAGTTCACAACACCATCTGTAGAGAAGCTTTCAAACTAATAAAATTTTGCGTGCACTCACACACAGTTCTACAGTAGGATTGACACTGTCATGTTAAACAACGGAAGCTGTATGAAGCAAGAAACTGAAAAATCAACCATCCATCACGCCGTAATTCTTTGTAATGTAATGTGTAAATAAATATGTATGCGTGTGGAATGTAATCATTAATCATGTATAATGTAACACCCATGCGTTCACTTCTAAAGTTTATTTTAAATGGCGATTTAGGTTGGAACTGTCTTTTATAGTTTATGCATCTAGTCTAATGTATTGTTAAGATTGAATTTTAAGTCTCGCACTTATTTTTTTCATTTTCTCTCTTAACTAGCTAGTTTCGTCAATTTAGGTCCTAAACACACTATGCCGAGCCGTGACTAAAAACTTGGGAATAAGTAATTGTACAACATAATATATAATCAACAATAAATCAACTACAGGCCTCCTTTACATTTAACTAGCATCAACATTTTAATAATTGCTAAATTTTGTGCTTATTCTTGTTCCTGCATCCGACCAGCATGCTCCAAGTTTGCAAATTGTTTCATATTACGGTCATAAATTGGTACTTGTTGCTCAAAATTTTTTTTTGATTTTAAATTAAATAGAACGGAAAAGCATATTTGTTTTGGCAAGACTTGCAGACTACATGTAATTTGGACTCGGGGTGCGGTGCTAATATGTACTAAATTGAAAAGTCCGTTCCCGTGGATTTAGTGTCAGAGAGTAAACAAAGTTATTTCATAAAAACTTACATGAATAATTAATATAATTTACTTTGAGGAACCCACATTGCATGATTCATGAAATAAAATAAAAGTTTGCTAATCTAACCTACCTATTATGTTTTTGTTAGGAATTCTTGCTCACTTATTTAATGTACTGCAATAAAATATCTGTATGGCTGCTTACTGCTTTGAAAATGACTTACATTTAATAAAGATGTATAGCTTTTTAAGTTTCCGTTGACAAATTAAATCATTAAAAGTATTTTCCAGCATTGCTGTTTGCATACCTGTAATTTATTCACTTCCTATATAATGCATTTATACGTACCTAGGTAAAGTATTCCACTTTTTAGTTTTTACTACCAAAATGAGTCCCTGGTTTTCATTAGCAACTGTAAAATATTTTGTTAAGCAAAGTGTATACTGTATGCAGTATTGTAGTTGGTCGAGTAACAATATTTGCAGTATAGCTTATTAAATCTAATACGGTTACTAAGGCAATTTAAAATGCAGAGTACGCTGCAAATATACGGAACGGTATGCTTGGAAATTAGTTCACATTGAATTACTGTATTTTTTGCTGTTGAAGTAGTAATAATATCTTCCAAGCCGGTTCCAACTACTGCAAAATAATTTACTACATTTCACCCTGAAGTTGTATGTAGCAAAAACCGCAAGCCGATTCTGATAGAGAGAAACGGCAAAAATTTTCAAGATCCACAGCAAAACCTACCTAATATTTCTCTGTGTGTAGCTTAGTGCTCATCCAATTAATATTCAAATAACTTTTGAAAGAAATTTTATGAACTCAAAGGAACTAAATCCTTGTCTTTTGCAGGGTTTACTTATATAACTTCAAGGAAGGCTACAATTGTTATGAAAAGTGCAGCGATTTTATATACATAGACTTCTACTGTAATTTTGTTCTGTGTAATTCAACTGAATAATTACGGATTTTCATGGTATGCATTTATTGAATACATTGAGGTAAGGGCTTTACGAGCTGCTTCCTGTGGCGCAACTGTAGTTCATATTTCATATATTCTCCTTTTCAAATTCAATTCAAATTGTAAATTCCTCCAAACGAACACCTTATCGACGCCTTATAGGAATAAATCTGAAGTCTATATCCAGGAATTTGTTTAGTCGTTTTAAGTCGCTCCGTGAATATAGGCAGAGAGTTTGCCAAGTTTTTGAGGAGTTCGGGTGATCGTTACAAACGACATTGAAGACTAGGAAGCAACACAATATTCTAGTATGTTTATATAGTAAACCATATACATATTAACTCTTTTTTTGCACCAAAAATTAAAAAGTGTAATTACGTATAAACCAACAAATTCTAATATACAGCAAGTCTTCCTCATCTTTTTTATAGCAAGCAAAAACAGACTTTTTTTTTAACCAAAACGTTGACCAGATTGAGTTTTCCAGTCGCAATGATAGCCATTGCAATCACTTTATTTTGTCTGCTAGTGTGCATGCTTTTAAGGAAAAACAATGTGTCGCCATCTAAACTCGCTCCAGGTAATTAATGTTGGTAACTTCTTTTCAACCGCAAAACGCTTCAAAATTAACGGGTGATTTCATTTTCGCTTTCTTTGGAATTTTAGGCCCATGGGGTTTTCCGATCCTTGGGCACCTGCCGCTTCTAAAAAAACATCCAGCGGCAACTATTTTAAAATGGACTGAAAAGTATGGGCCTCTTATTTCTGTACGTTTTGGAAGCTATCCGTAAGTCAAGTAAACAATTTTTCTTAATTTCAAACTTTTAACCAAGAGTTAGAACTTTTAACTTAAAAAAATAAACAAATTTTATGAAATAATATATCATTCCTAGTTTTAAGATTCATTTTCTCTACATAAAAATGTTGCCATAGGAACTGGCTACGATTCTAGGATTAAAAATTTCTGTATATTGAAAACAGGCCAAATGATCATATTGGATTCATTAATGCATTTGATATCGGCACAGCCTATTACCTTTCCTATCTGCTTATTTGCGTGTACAGTGTCTACTTCTAATAATCGCCGAGTAAATCTTTCAATAAGTACTACCTATAATGGTATCTAACATTATAAGGCTTTTAAACGTCTTCATACGGCTAAAACTAACGTAGTCTCTGGCAGAAAAATTATCACGATGTGTGGATCGCCAACGTGTCCAAGGTAAGTGAAAAACGCTTTGGTCCCATTTTTCTGGGAATGGATCGACTGTTACAATCTTGTGCATAGTTAAGCCCCTACCCAAGCCAATGGCAGAGGAAATCGCCAAACATGAGACCATTCTCTCATGATTGGACACCACCACACCACACTGACTTTGATAATAAACATAATATTAATAATAATGAACAATGGTACTCCAGACTCCCCAAGCTTTGTACATTGGGCATTCCTGCCCAATGTAGTTTCTGGACTAAAGTTCACATATGATATGTGGACATATTTTCTGATTAAGAGGCTGTAGTCCAGAATATTCGATGGATGCGCATGTGCTAATGCTACCATTAAACAGGCCCAACTCGACAGCCAGATTTAAAGTTAGTACGGCATTTACCCCGGCATGAATTCATTATAGATTCTATTCCTCTGATGCCCCGTGGTCGATAATTGTGTAGCTTGGACACAATTGCTGCACTGGTTCGCTACAAACAAGAAAAACGTGTATAATATAATATATTATTGTATGGATAAGTTTAAATTCAATAAAAGAACATACTTGATGTTTTGAGCTGTTTCCACATTTGTGGGGAACGCGTTTGTTACAAGTCAAAGCTACTCCAGACTGTCCTTAGGAAATACAGCAGTTCGTGTTGAAGCCACAGATTTCAATGTTAGGTACAGTGTAATCTTTCCATTAAGGAGTCTGCGACGAAAGTCTATGTACTTAGGCAGTTGTGGATCTGCTTTTAAGATTGCTTCATCGGTTCACCAAGATAAAATATCTTGCGTTTGTCCCGATACAGTTACAGATATGTTTTGTTTCGCTTTCTGACGTTAGGGCTGAAAGGTATGAGACCATGCGAGATGCGACTAGTAAGACTCCGTCAAAGAAAACCCACTTACCATACGATGGGATTTGCCAAACGTCTTTGGCTTCAAAACAGAAATTCTGCAGTGCAAAACGTATTGTATTCTCACTTCTCACATGCACTCTCACATCTTAAATATCTTTTTTGATTCATGATACCTATTTCAGGCTTGTCTGATACCGTAAATGCTTGCGAGTTTTTGGGTTTGCCTTATTTAGCCTACAATAATTTGCCTGCAACAGTATGTAAATGATTCTTAGATTATATCTGGCTAACGCACTTCCATGTTTACTGTTCCTACTTCATCCGCGTTGAATGAAATCAACAGGATTTTCATGGCCACAGTCATGTGATAGGCATTTAACTGAAAACTTGCTAACGCATTATCTGCTAACTTAGGTATCATGCAAGTATGTATTACGTAACGCGTACTTGGTCGGTGGTTGTTTAGTCTGGCGTTATCCTTGCGTTACGCTGGTGGTTGGTGGGTTTTGAGAGCAGTACGTAACGCTGTCAATTGCGATATCGATGGATAAATAATGTCAGGGACACAATACCGTCGACTTGCGTAAATACCACCCAAGGACAAAGTTTAGAGGCAAGGCATACCCAGGCTGGTAAAATAAATTTAGATATCCTCGATTAACTTTAAATGCCTAATTTTTTCTATTTGCAAGTTTTAAAGTGCACATACCGAACACTGGCTATTATAATTATAAAGCGGGGAAATCTAATCTAACACTATTAAAAGAGCCGTCGCCGTCCGGCGTGTCCTGTTCCTGTCCGTCCATAGGATTTTAACATTGCAGTGGCAATTTAGTGTGGGGGTCTCCCGTAAATGGTACCATGCATTTCATCAGTAGGCTAAACGAAACTAATAGTTGTTATAGTATGAGAGTGAGATGTATGAGACTGAGAGTGAATGGCGGTTGGCTACGGTAGACGTGTTTGTTTTGCTCTTCAAAAACTTCCAAAAAACAGTGTATCTACTCAAAATTGTCTTTTCACTTTTACGTTAATGTATTCCTCACTTATCCAGTAGTGCATTCGTGTTGAATAGAAGTTCAAAATTATTAGAATATACTGCTAATTATTCTTTTGTTCTTTTGTAAAGTTTTGTCAAAATCGTCAACCAAATGCCTCAAGTTGGGAATGGAAGACGGGCACCATTTCAGTACCGCGAACTTCAAACCCCTGCAACATTTTACTCCCTGAAGCTAAATTCAAAATTCAACATTGAAACTTCTGCAGCATCCGAATCCAAATTAAAACACCAGTCAACACCTGAGTGTTATCACACTCAAATACGAAACCAATTATTTCCGAATTATCTTCGAGTTTCACTGAGCATGCGACTGGAACTCCATTGAAAATTGCAAATTCAAAATGAATGTGCTGCTGAAACATGAACCGTATGCCAACCACTATTTATAGATTGTATAAAAAAAATATTTAAACCTAAGTCATGAACTCCCAAAGTCAGAGCCAAATTCAGTGTCCACACTGTGACCGACTAT
Organism: Dicyrtoma fusca; assembly: GCA_034695205.1. NCBI lineage: Eukaryota > Metazoa > Arthropoda > Collembola > Symphypleona > Dicyrtomidae > Dicyrtoma > Dicyrtoma fusca. The sequence continues at coordinate 50,675 of JAQFZC010000412.1, forward strand.
ACAAATCACGGGGTCTCAAAAAGCACATTACCAGCGCTCATCCAGAGATCCATAGACAAAGTGTGCTGGACGACTTAGGTCAATCATTTCTAGGGAATATTTTTAGTGAAGACGAAGACCCGGAAATACCTACACTAAATACAGACTTTGAAAAATTAATCAAAAAATATGACGACCTTCTCTCGGCAAATATGCCCAATCACACAACTTTTCAAGCCCACTGCGATGAACTGTTATCGATATTACGTAAATGTGAAGTAGAACTTCCAGGACCCAAAAATCCAGGCAAGAAATTCTACGAGTTAAGAAAAAACAACGCTGGATTCAAAAACATTGACTCCAAATTCAGTGCCAGTTCAAATCCGCAGAGAGCTTCGAGTCGAAAACGGACCGCACGGAAACAAACACACAAGGAAAATATGATCCAGTATTTGTTCTATAACCAACGGAAGAAGGCGGTGCGACTCATTATGAATACAAGTGACAAAATGTGTAAAATTTCACCAGAAGAACTCCAACGGGACTTTTCACTTCGTTGGAGTACACCAAATCCTGCCATTCTACCAGAGTACCCGTCAACATCAGAATTAGAACAAAACCAAGTCGATTCAGAATACATTCCAGTCATTTCCCCAGAAAAGGTGAAAATCCAAATTAAACGGATTAATGTAGACACCTCCCCGGGGCCCGATGGCATACTACCTCGCTGGATCAAAGCCACACTAAAGAAGTCGAAGATTGTGATTAGTGACATCATTACATACATGATTAAGTACAATTATGTTCCATCGTTCATGCGAGAAGCCAAAACCGTATTAATCTTTAAGTCTGGTGATCCCACCTCATCAAATAGCTGGAGGCCAATTACTGTTACATCTGTACTGAGGCAAACAATTGAGAAGGTATTGGACAAAGAGCTACGAGAGTACATTAAGTTAAATGAACAACAGAGGGGTTTTACAAATTCAGCAGGTACGTTAATCAACACTACAATTATTAACGAGTGTCTCAAGAAAGCAAAACAGGAAAAAGGGGACTGTACAGTAATTTTTGGTGACATCACCTAGGCTTTCGACAACGTAGGTCATCCCCACATTATGAATCAAATCAAATCAAAGCCAGCCCCTACTGTCCTCAAAAACTTGACATGTAATATGGCCGTGGGCAACTATACACGAATACATACAATCCAGGGGAAGACTAGTGTGATTAAATTCGAACGGGGAGTAATGCAAGGAGCCCCCATGTCTCCATTCCTATTCAATGTCGCAAATGATCCAATGGTCGGAGAGCTTAGTGAAAAGGAGGTCTCAGACAAGTTTGGCTACACTTTGTTCTACCTACATGACAACGTGTCGAATGCCGAATTCGCAGACGATACTGGAATAGTGAGTAATTCACAAAATTCTGCAATTGAGCTCTACCAGCAAAGCTCGAAAGGGTTAGCCCAAATAGGTTTGAAAATGAATCCTACGAAAAGTGTTGCCATCAGCGTTGTCAAGGGTGAAATATGTAGTGAGCCTCTGCAAGTAGGTACAAACACCTTTATCTCCTGCATTAAACCAAACGAAACCATCAAGTACCTGGGGGTTACATTTAAAGATTGCATCGTATTTGACGGAAAAAAAGTTGGTTTCTACCCCAATGCTTCGACCCGATCAAAAGCTCAAAGTTTTTAAGTCATACTTGTGGCCTACTTTAACTTTTCCTTTCCAGCATGCACCACTGTCAAAACTGTCAACTAACTTTTTGGATTCCATTGACAAAATTATACGCAGTTCTTGTAAGGAAATACTATC
>JAQFZC010000413.1:0-52428 GCA_034695205.1 Dicyrtoma fusca
CTCAAACAATTTCCGGGGGTACGACTTGAATTTTTAATTAGTTTCCGGGGAAACTATTCGGAGAAATACGGTACATATTATGCGTCCCAGCCTCACACACACACACACAGAAAAACAATTTAAAATATGGTAGGTTCAGTACATAATAAGTGAAAAGAGAAACGGGATGCCCGTCACGTCCAATTTAAATACCCATATGAAATAATTTTGGTAAGCTACATTAAATTCAAAGGATTGTGATTGTATTCTGTGAGTGAAAAATAAATATAGTAATAAGAATTTTGAATGCATAACTGCATAGGTAAGTACCTACGTTCTACAATGATTCAGATGATCTTGTTATTAATAAAATGTCAAATCGTGAATAATTTGTTATCTATTCAAGTAAATCTTGTCTGATTACGAATTGCGAAGTACATACGATTGCACTTTATCTAAATATAATAAGAGTATAACATTAGCGGGAGATTAAGTTTTGCAAGGCGAAGGAGACGCTTCTGGCACTGTGCTGGGGCAGACTGACGGCTGCTGGGAGATGCCAAAGACGTCATGTAAACATGAGAAACATGAAAAATGCCTCCACTAACCTGATCTCACACATGTTAAAATTAAATTATAATTTATCATGCACATTCCATATAGTTTGAGGCTACTTTTATACATGAAAAATCAGGGTGGAATTATTTATTTACACAAAAAGTCATTAACTACATTTTAATTTTGTCTCATTATTGTGAAGTATCTACCTAATACTATCTCTACTTTGGTACTCTACTACTATTACTACTACTACGCTATGCTACATATGTACTACGAAATCAGAAATTCTGACGGTAATTATTATTGCAGATTACAAGATTACACAAAGAAATGATTTGAAAATTCTAATTCTAAATGCAAGGAACGTACACACTACACATTTTTGCCATCATCATTATTATTCATTCATTTTTTTTTTCTCTTCTTTTCTATATTAAATAATTTTTAACATTCAAAATCAAGGAATTTCGTGTCTGCGTGTGAAGTGAATCGGATTGTGTGTAAAAATTATATAATTACACGGATTATTTTCCACTTTACATACATTATACAAATTAGCATTCATACCGTTTTAGGACGTGTGTAGGTGTACAGTACAGTAGTGTAGTATTATATAATTCTTTCATAAATACTAAAAAAAATGTGAACAATACATAAAAGCATAGGTACAACTCACAATTAAGTACAATACAACAGCTACTAGTACATCCTTCATTGCATTTTATTTTCACATCAAAAATTAAAATGCACAGTGTGTACGGCCAACAACGGGATTCGTAGTTTGTTGTGTGTTTTCTTTTGTCTTGTAGGTACTTAAGGTTGCAGTTCTACTGCATATAGGTAGGTAGTAGGTATGTTCTGTCTTGACTGGCTGTGGTTAATCAATTTAGCTTGATTATATTATTATTATATGATTATGATTTTGTCATATTTGACAATAGGCTGTGAGTTAAGAAAGTCTTCTAGTGTTTAAAAATGATGTAAGAAAAAAAAAGTCAGTGGATGGAAGAGCGAGGAAAAAGTCAGGTTGGGAGTAGTAAACGGTAAATAATTCCTTCACTAGTTTACCATCATGATGATGATGTGTGTGTGTGTGTGTGTGTGAATATTATTACGTTATGATACAATAATCGTCAATCGTGACATGGTGATTACGTCTACTCTACTAGTCATTTACTATTTTGTATATTTTACTCCCTCTCCTTCCACTATACACTACTCCCAACAATCTCTGTGATTTAGAGCTCAAACTCCCTACCTGCATACATATTGTTGAGCATATTATTATAATAATATAAAATAATCACTTTTTTTACTACTTCTTAGGACTCGGACTTCATTCTTCATTCTTGGAGCAGCGGAGTTGGACAGTTGGAAGTTGGACTGCGGATGCAGTCAGTCAGTCAGGCAGTCAGTCAGTCTGTCAGTCAGTGAGTCGGTCAGCAGTCAGCCATGTCATAAATATCCTCAGATTATTATAAAATATAGTTTGCTCCACACCATTTCATTCGTGACGTGACTTGTCTATGATATTTAATATTTCCACGTCGATTTTTTTTTCAATCTATTGTTTTCAATATACATATCAATCAGAATATTAATATTAGTATTATTACCGCATGCATCGTTTAGATTACGTAGTTATGGTTGTATGGCAATTGCCTATAGTTAATATGTATCAGTAAAAATACCAATGTACCTCTACCCCCGTATGGACACTTGTGGTTTATTGCAAGCTGTTTTATTCAGCTGACCTAGCATGATTTACTTGACTTGACATGACTTGGCTTGGGCGCTTTTGGCTTTTGGCGAACTCACTCACTACCTGATCAATTGGTGGTCGTGTTCGAAGTTCGAAGTACACATTTGATTCATGACTGGCAACTGGCAACTGGCCTGGGCTACAAGTAGGTAGTTAAGTCAGTTAGCATTAACATGTGTGATCTAATATTTGTTGGGTGTTTGATTTGATTTTGCTCTGCTTTGTTATTTTAGATACTAACAAGAACTCCTATCAACTATGAACTATCAACCATCAACTTTTGGATTTCCTTTCTACTGCCCAGATACGATGGAGACATGCTCGACATTATACTTGCATCGACTACGTCTTCGATTACAACTTACGAGTTGTGTTACTCTACTACGATTACTATTACTATTACGATACGATTAAAGATTATGATAGTAAGAGACGAGAGTTAGATGAAATTAGAATTAAGAACGGAGATAAGCTACACAATAATCAGAATCAGGAGGAATAAGGAATGGAATCGACAGAACAACAACAATAACAACTGCTGAGCAACTGCAAGAGATACGGGTGTAATAATATGTAACACTTTTCCTTTTTATTTTGATGGTGAATTGGATTGGATTGCGGATTGAATTGGATCGCTCAAGTTATGTAGATAGATAGTTCACATGGAATTGCGTTATGTAAGTATCTTGGTTTACTATACTGTATACTGATGTTAGGGCATAGGTATGTATGTATGTACTTCGTGTAAATTGTGCGTTATTTTGGGTGTGGATACGAAAAATTATGGGCTCTTCTTTATGTCGATCGTTGATGTTTATGTATCAATTTTTGAAAGGTAGGTGGCTATGTTTTCCTTCATGTAGTACACATGTAGCTCAGCTGTTTCCAATTTATTTCTACATCCCGATACAGATACATAAATAATAACGGTGGTGGTGCTACGATCTACGATTACGGATCTCTGTAAGATGTTGGTAGACTGACTGACTGTTCCTTTTGGGTGCTCGTGACATATTATGGGCTCTGAGAACTGATGGCTGAGGCTGATGTGGTCTGTCAATGTATAGATACATCTACATCTGTATAGCTTGCTTAGATAAAGGACCTACCTATATAACTATGTATGTACCTAATTATATAATTTTTAGTTGCTTGCTGATTTTGAAGTGCCTACATATGTAACTGAATTTGTATCATTATTTAACCGGCAACGAATTTATTTCTTCTGATTTACAGCTCTACCGCTGCCGTCATCAGTCCTCCATACCCACCTTTAGGTATACCTATGCAAATTTCAAGTATGGTTATATATGGAAGGATTGATGCAAGAGATATCGTTATTCCCAATTCTCAATTGGAATTGAAAATTTATTTGTAAAGTAAAGTGAGTGCTCGTTAGTACATGTTGTTAATTTCCTTCGTTGTTTGTTGATAGTTTGGTGAACCACCCATAAGCGATTTATGTAATTTAAACTTTTTTTCCCCTTTACCTTTCTAAAAAAACTTTTATAATTAGATCACATCACAGCAGTTAGTATTCTGTTGTATTTAAAATGTCCACACAGTCCTATGGTGGTGCGGTGTGCAATAAGTATTAGAAATTAGAATTACAGGCTGAATATTAGCAGAGTTTCACGTGATGAATGAAGTTAATTGGATTTTAAAAGTCATTATATATCTTCCAATTCTTCCTTATCCTTACAAAAGGGCATTGATGATAAGAGCACATTGCATTGGAGAACTACGGTGGAAATATGATTTACAATTTACGAGGCAGGGAGTCGTCACCATAATGTTGGTGCTCAGTATTCAGCCATCAGTATACTGACCATGGCGATGTCATGACATTAAGTAATTGTGGCTGGGGCTTTGTGACTTATTATAATTATTATATTGGGCTAGGATTGTCGGATGTAGTAGGTACACACATGGCTAGCTGTAAGTAGGTATTTCTTCTATACATATGAGATGTTGACACACATTTTCACGGTGAGGATATTAAGGTAAAGGCAAGGTGTAGCTAATCATTATTAAGCTTTTAATTTTTACAACACTACAAGTGTCAGGAGACTGACTAGTGACCATAGAATCTGCATATATAAGCAGTCACCCCGTCACTGTATAAATATGCCTATAAATGTGAATGAAAATGAACCAATAAGCATAACTATACCTATATTCTAGATGGAGTTGTGGTAATAACAGTAACGCAATGTATCTAATCCTAATCTGTAAATAAATACCGTTGGAAAGGAAAACGAAAAACATAATATTATAAGTCATATTATAATCATAATCCTCATTAGTCAGTGTTCATCTGCTGTGAAGATGTAAAAGATGACGCCGATGAAAGTATCTCATATCACAATATCACCACCGGTACTTATAGAGATTCTCACTCTGATTGTAGATCGCAGAGACAAAAAGTCTCTTACAAATTCCATGAATTCATGAATTTAACAAAAACCTTTGCAAAAAAAAAAGTTCCTAAAATCCCCAAATCCCAAAATTGAAATCCATTATTGTGAGTCATATGATAGCTTAAGGTAAAATGAATAAATATAAAGCATACTAATTACATGATAATGAAATCTAAATCCAATAATTTATGTGAAGTTCTTGTAGTTCTCTCCCATTTGGTAATGGTGCGCGGTCGTAGTAATTGTCGACATTCTCGTTGGTCACTCTTGTTGTTGGTCTGGGTCGGCATCATCGGCAGTTGGCAGAGACAGACCGTGTGGTGATAAACATTCATCAGAAAGTACATAATTCAATTACTCTTAATAAGGACAATAAGGCTAACGCTAAGGCGTGCCGTCATTTCTGAGCACTAAAAAGACTCCAATTTTTAATTATTGTGATTAGATATACATTGTTATTATTTATGAATGTTAACTACACAGTATATTATATGTATAGCAAACTATTATACAAGAACAAAATAGATACAAAACAAAAACAATAAACTTCGTAACAGACCCAACAGTGCAGTGCAGTGACGGTTAATTCTAAAATCATTTTCGTCCACCCCTGTATGTATGTATATACCGTCGAAGGTATCTTCCCCGCAGTCTCAACTCTCAACTTATGTAATTCATTAAAACGAAGACGGAAAAAAATGAAAAATGAATTATATTTTGAAATCACGCATGACTTTATATTATCATAGACACATAGGATTTTGTTCTGGGCCCAATGTGTCAAAGAGGACAGACAGATAGCCTCATACTGTTCTGTCCGTTCCGTTCTGTATTAATTTGCAGTACCTATCCGCACAGAATACTCTGTAGGTATGTACGTATACTAATAATACAGAACGGAGAAGTTACAAATTACAATTACAATCATCTCATTCAAATTGAATACTTATTACTGATAAAGTAAGGCATGCCATGCCATGCCAACTCAAGACAAGACAATCATAAATCATTTATATTCCATTTTAAAACCAAGCTGGAATCTATAGGAAAGTCCACCTCAAAGGAATAGCGATAACGAATGAGTAAGTTCACTCTTAATCATCCTGATAATGTGGTTGTATATATGGTGGGGACTGTGGTGTCATGTTGGATAAACGCCAGCGTCAGCTGGGGCAGTAACATTTAAAGGATTAGCATTAGCACACTTTGCAATTAAATCCACTGTCCAATGTCCCAACGTTTACCTTCCCATTAAAAACAAAACAATGTATAATAATAATAAATTAATTTGTTGGCTTTTTGTTTCCCTCCTCCTTGTAAAAAATTAGGATATAGCCATAGCCCTCTGAATTAATTAGATAGAAATTAATTCAGTCGTGAATTAAACCACTCTAATTGTTCCTCAAGTACAATTAACGCTACTGGTACAAGCTTTTTGCTACACTGCTATACCGAAATTGCTCAATCAACTTGGGGTAGCCGGGTCTTTACGCTTTAAAGAAGGAACGACACGAGGCAATGTTTGGTGTCGCAATCTGTTCCTTGAGTACAGAATAACTATGGCTATGAGGGATGCAGGGAAGATATAATAAGAGTGGCAATTACAACAAGCTTTACGTTAATACTGATCATGATCACCACCACCATAGCAGTGGAACAAAGAAGCAAACCACTTTCATTGAATTTGAATATCCGTATTCGAATTCCGTACTCTGCAATACGTGGTTTTGAATTCTATTTCATATCCGCATACTTTTACTCCCTGTTAATGTTACGGTCTGCTGTCTATTAGAGTAGGTACCTCGCTACCTACCTTCCTATTTATAGGTATATCTGTGTTGCACGTGCAATAAATAGTAGGATCTATCAACCTTAAAACAGGAGCAACATTGTTCAAGTCAAAGACAAGCAAAAGTATAGCCTCAACCAAATAAAAATAAATCTTACCAAGTTAACAGCAGATAGAGGTAGAAAGCAATAATAATATCTCACAACAATAGTGTCTTTAGTTGAGTATGTAATAAGCACATAAAATGAATATGTAAGAACAATTGAAAGCCTCTGCTACAAAGCCAAGCCTAAAATCCCTCCGTGTATCTGTACGACACTACAGCTGACTATATACATAGCACGAACTGACCAAATTTGATAATTTCTGCTTGGGAAATAGGTACATGCCGTATTAAAGTCTATGGTTATCCTATCAGCTGGTCATCAGTAAGTAAAGAGTATTAAGTGAGTATAAAGTATTAACATTAAATCACGATTGTGATCGTAAGTACTGAAAGTACAGTCTAAACCATTAAGCGAACACTTTTACACTCAACAACCTAGCAACCTAGTCATGACTGCGAGAGACGCTACGACAGACTCCGTTGCAAACATACGTACAACATATAGTAGGGAACCTTAAAAGCCTGCATCCCTGTATTGTATATATATAGGCAGACCAATTCCAAGAACGAAATACATGGCAAAAGTAAAATGCATTCACCACTAATAAAATAATTGTATACATACTAATAAATTATATTTAGAGGAACCAAATGCGAATGTTGACAGGCTGCGTAACTATCTCTATAGCTCAGGCTCCCCCTACCTTTATTATGATTATAGCTAAAAGGGCTATAATATTTACATACCTGACTGCACTCTGTCCTCACATCACACCTCCTTAAGTCCTAAAACACTAAATGCTCAAAATTAAAACTATACATCGTACGCATTTAAAGTCCATTCTCAATGATCTCGCTCCATTCCTATTTTAATTCCTACTATATTCTTCACCCTTCTTTTTCTTGAGTGCCTGGCTGACACAATGAGTCACCATGAGTCCATGAGACCACCATTCAAATTACATCGCATCGCAATCGCCATCCCCATTCAGTTCCGTCCGCTGTAGTTATTTGCAAATACACAGGTAGGTATTTTGTTACCCCTCCACTGGCAATGCAATGATAAGATGCTCATGTTCACGTTAAAACCCGTAAGGCTGAAAATGTCTATCCGCTTAGTGTACTAATAACTAATAATAACATGAAATACTATCCAAGTATGTACAAACAACCACTACCTGGGCTTGCATAAATAAATAGGCTTGCACTTTAAAACATTTACCGTGCACATGCTTCTCTGAACTATGTGCCTAGGTGCATTGTAGGTACATCTGCACATCTTATCCCATTGAACATACAAGAATGATGAGGCATTTTAAGTCAAGACTCTCGCTCACTTTTTTTTTCTGTACATACTATAAGGCAGGACCGGACCATAGCATAGCCACCCTGTATATGCTGTATTTAATATGAATTAATGCGAAAAGCAGAGATGTGTAGAAATATAACGTATCCTCCCTCAGCTCCTGTCCTGTTCTCACTATACACACTACACCCCAACAACGTAAAGCACCCTTGTTTCGTATTATCCATACGAAACAAGGGTGCATATATCCCCGCAGAAGAAACACCAGCAAGCCCAAACAGTAAACAGCACAAAAATCAAATCACAGCACCCTAAGCAAGCATCTACGCCATTTATGTATGTGTATATAATACACACTCTGAACATACAAACAGCTGTAGCTGGAGCAGCTAGCTACCTATCCTATCCTTAACCTATAACAAAAATGATTATAATACTTTGGAGGGGTCCCATTAACAATTCTAGTTTTCACAGCATGTGTGTAGCCGTAGCTGTCTAGTCCCGTACACTCGAAAGCCAACTAATAGGGCTAATAAAGAGAATCGAATGTATATGTATGAAAGGTGTATGAGACTCGGTCCCTGTGTTTTTACTGTGTTAGTGTGTAAATTGCTCTAGTAACTATGGACTATAGACACCTCATATAAAAGCAATTCTATATTGGCTTGACGGTATCTGTACTGTCTAGGTATGTGTGAAGAACTACCTGTTTTTATGAAAATGATCTTGGTCGACTTTTTTATGTACACCCTTCATATGACCAGCATAGATCCTATAGATTTTCAAAGGTAGGTACCTAACTGCTATCTTAGCCATGGCCCATAGCACATATACATAGTAGGTATGTCCATGATGCCTAAATGTGCAAATAATTTGATACAGTGACAGGTAAATAAGCACAGGTGAGCAGTTAATGTTGATTTTGATATGTAAAGATTTAAGAATAGATGACAGAAGGCAGGGTCCCAATTTATGTCTGTATGTATAGGGCCTGGCAGGCATGTGGCTCTGGCTACTTGAGTCCACACTTAAATGAGCAGATAGATATGTATAGCCGTCGTATGCATGGACCACTCTGCCTCTGCTCTGCCAATTCAATTCATTTATGTGTGTCGAATGAACTAATATAACTCCAGGTATAAAAGACCAAGACGAAGATATAAACGACACAAGGCGACTAGGCGGCAGGAGGCTATAGCGGACGCTGTGACTGTTGGAGGCAACAACAGGGATTGAGTGACACGCTGTATCCAATCTATATCTGTTCACCATCCCCTCCTCTCTACCACTACTTACACACACATACACAGTCCCAGTAATTATAGTAATAATAACAATCATAATGGTCAAGCCAAAAGGAAGGGAAAGTATGATATTGTAGTTTGTGCAGTGTGTAAAATCTGTGTATATATAAAGTGTATATGTAGTGTGGCAAGGTAAACCAAATCAAAACTTAAATACAAACACCTGAAACACCCGTAGCTCCAATCTCCAATGCATTCAGACAGATGCCACTAAAGAACCATTCAAGAGACTTTTATACTTTGAAATAAATTGTAAAAATATAAAGTAATAATAATAAATGCCCATTTAATGCATACACTTAAATAGTTATAGTAACCCTCATGCCTTTGTAGCCTAGGTATATACAAATCATTTAACTATTTAGCCATGTAACAAAACGTAACAATTTAAGGGGGCTGTGACTGGTTACTGGTCATTTGATTTTCTTTGGTCTTTTTGAACGCTTCTCTCTCCTTTAAATCTGACAGCCTCCTCCATGCCAGCATAGACTACCACACGCTGAAGCTCAAGAACCAACACCACGACACGACACCACCTCAGAGGCTATTCAGATTGAAAAATTGCATAACATAAATTTAAGGTGGAGTCACCCCCTCCCTCCTCAACTGCTTCTGCTTCCATTAAATTACATACTGAGCTATACAGATACAGCCCATGCACGTATGTATCTATGCAAACTTGTCAGAATAAACAAGGAATGCAATTTTGCTTATAAATTGCCCTTTATTATATGAAGTCCAAATGCAATGCTACGTATATATGCAATACAATAATGCTCTACAAAATGAGGCGTACAATGAGACCTATCTCCTCACGTCGAAGAAAGTATGTAGCTTCTTATGTGGAGACGATGACAGTAATAATAATAATCGTGTGAACTCGTTACTCGTAAAAAATTATAATCTATGAAAATGGATGGACATTAAAATAAAGTGCATAACGACAGCGACATTTAATAAGGCTTGAGCAAAGCATTTCTATGTACTACATGCATATTTGCGAGAAGATTCAATTTCAACCTGTCTGTCCCTGTAAACCCCTGTGTAGATACAGGGCTATTCTTATTTCACATCCCATTTGATACTTATTACGGTTTAAATGCTATTTTACTTTATTCTTCTTTTTTTTTTCTCCTCCACTCTACACTCAGAGCACAGGTAATGTTGTATGCGATTTTGATTGTGTATGTATGCATGTGGACTCTACTTCTCCTGATTGTTGTTGGACTTTTTTTTTCCAATCCAAAGAAGAATGAGACGACTACTTCTCACACAACACAACACACACACACACACAGGTTGCGTTACTGGGCTGACAGTGAGTACTGAGAGTACTGTAGACCGTGGACTGAGTTGCGAGCTCTTTTGATTTAATATAAAAATGAAATGAAATGAATGCAATGAAGTAAATGCACGAGTGTGAATATCGGTTAGAAGAAAACGAAGACGATGTACGAGCACTATTTTTTTCCTCATTTAATGCTTAATGCTCCTAGCTGACTGTGACTGTCTGTCTGTCTGTTCGTCCGTCCGTCCGTCCGTCTGTATCCGTAGTACATAAGTCATGGCAGTATCTGTAATACAGACATATGGCTTGTTCGTGGACGGAGATATATAGTACTTACTTATTACTGATGACTGACGAGAGTGGACTTATTATGACTTGATATGACTTGACTTGGTCTTCTTCTTGTTGTTTGACTATAATACCGGTATAGGTGGATGATATAGGGATATAAGGAGGTAATTCTCACATGATATCTGTACAGATATTACTTATTGCCATTGCTTCTGCTTTGGAAGTCTCTTATAAAGTAATAGTGAATGCAAGGTGAGTCTTCTTACGGAACACTGAACACTTTCGAATGACCGACTTTAAAATTATTTTTTTTTTCCATTTTACTCCAACTCAACTCCTTTTACCTCCCTTTTACTCCATATACATCAACTTTAACTGTATACAATATGTATTTTTTTTTGTTTAAACGTACTTATAATTCATTTTTGTTACAATTTTTACTTTGAAGACTTTGACTTGACTTGTTCGTAGAATTGGAATTGGAAGTTCGTAGACGTGCTCGTAGTAGGGTTGGTAGCGTACAGAGATAGCAAGTCAAGTCAAGATTTGTTGCTTTACCTTTGCGTGGTGGTGGTGCAAGTCAAGGTGCAGTGAGTGCCTCTGCCAGTCTGTTTCTTGTGTCTTTTCCTTCGCTTCTTTACTCATTGACGAAAAACGACGGAGACTGCGACGACGACTCAAAGACAAGAGAATAGAAAGATTAGCAAGTGCCGTCCCTGCATCTGAATCTGAAAATTGATACTTATAGTCTTGTTATCGTTCTACTATTTTATTCAATTTCAATTTCCATTTCTGAGCCTCATCCATCCCATAAAGAATAAAGAGTGTGAGTCTGCATGGTGTGTGCCGTCGATTTTGGATTTGCTTTGGACATTTAGTTTTGGGATTTGGGCGGATTAGAATAAAATTGTAATTTTTCGCTACCATTTTTTTTTCCAAGTTGAGAGAGAAAGAAGAAAAAAATAGTTTTAAAATTGAAATAGGTAACAAGTTTCCTTCATTAGGCATTCAGGATATACGGTATAGTGAGTGATAATAGTAGGTTCATTGTGGGTGGGGCGTTTGTTTGTGGTTACACAGATAATATTTGATTTGATCTTGGGCTTTGAATATTTCAAATTAGCGAGGAAAAGTGTAGCAAAAATTAGGAAGGAATCAGGAATTTGTATCTGTCGAAGGATGATACATATATATAGAAACAATCAAAGTAACTGAAGGCAGGCGTAGAGCCAGTGTCACTGTGTCAGCACACACCGCATAGCAGTGGAGGAGATTGAGATAGCGATTGAGATCAGGAGATCTATTCTATAATTTAACATATAGTTTTTGGTGGGGCCAATGGACCCGATCTGACCTTGGCTTTTTTTATATGTAGAATTCAATCTCACTCATTTCATTTAAGACAAGTTATTTTTTTTTCGGGGTCCTTGGTAAAGAAAATTGTTATATATCTGTATATTTTGGAACTCCACCCAAAAATTATTATATTGTCTATGAATCTACGTTCGTTTTCTATACAGATAGAGCCACACCTGAGCCCCAGGTAAAGGGGGTTTTTACTGCTAGCCCATTCCATTCCATTCCATTCTGTTCTGTTCTGTTCCATCACCCAGCACTTAGGTAAAGTATAGGATAGTATAGTATAGCATGGCATAGGCATTCCTTCTTCTTGTTCCGTTTTATACACCTCTTACATCTTATTATAGAAGATTGTTTAAGAGGTAGTCGAAGAAGTCGTGTCAGTGTTAGATCTATTTACACTTACTGAACTGATTTGTTAGTTTTTTTCTTCATCTCTCTTCTACGGTCTGACCAGTCAAGACCACCCTATATTGATTGGCAGTCAGAGCTCTTACGTCTCTTACGTACAGCTCAAGTATACTTATTACCAACATAAATTACAATGCAAGGATACTGAACTGATATCTGTATTAATAAGATTGGGAGTATTTTTCACCAAATCAAATCCAATGAACATAATCACAGTATAGGTACTATATAGAGACTGCAAGTGGATACCTAAGATAGGTAGTAACCTTATCCATAATTTCCGTGTTACGTGACTGCAAAATACCTGAGAAGGTAGTATATATATCTCTACCTGTATACTTTGTCTTGTGGACTTGTTTTGTTATTTTTTTTGTCTTCACTTCTCGTCTCTCGTGTTGTGTGATCTGCGGGACTTGGGCGCCTATATACCCATCGTCATCCTTTGACTGCATGGTCTTGCTCTTGGGTTCTCCTGGGTGCATGGACAAATTTGACATTCGTGAGAATCAAACTTCCTTTTCCATTTGAGACGGTGAGGTGATCAGTTGTATGGTGGTCTCTCGTCTTGATCTTCGACTTTGTCTCTGGTTCTTCTCTTTCCTATTATTGGTGTGGCGCGCAGTGGTCCTTTACTGCCGCATCCAATAATTGTATATTATACGAGAAAATCTTAATACTATCTTCTGCCCATTACTACACAGTGCTCAGTGGTTGTGTGACTTGTGCTGTGGATTCAAGCAGTGCTTTATTTTTCAGGAATTGTAATAAATCCAAGTATTACTCTATTTTTTGAAAAATGAACACTCCAAATAGAAGAACAATGATGGATTATGGAATTTTTATTGTTGTCATTGGATTGATTACTTTCAATTCGGATGTCCAGGGTAAGGAAGCTACATTTATTATTTTATTACAATTTACTTTTAGTGCATATCCATGCATTTAATTTAGGACTGTTATGGACATTGGCTTTAGGAGGCATCTCAGTCTAATAGAGTAGCTTTTTAAAATTGGAAATCCTTTGAAAAGTGAAAGAGCAGCCAGCAGCCCCTGTGACTATGCCTTTAAAATTTGAAGGAAAAAAAAATCGAAATTTAGCCGACTTTTGCAAGGATGCATTAGCTGTAAATTAAATGCCATGGCTGGCTTGGTTTTACTTTGTTGATGAATGAACTGATTTTTTTCCCTTCAAATCATAATTATGATAACTATATAGTGAGTTGAGTGTGTATACTATACTAGCTGTGATTGCAGTTGCGTCTTGTCTTGTTGTTGTTGTTTTGTGGTGGTGGTGTCGACTTGAATGGTGAAAATTAAAGTACAAAAAGAAAAGAAAAGTTGAGCCATTGAAATGAAGGAGGTAATTATTGTGATCCGTATATCTGTATAGTGGGTATTGGGCAGTCTACAGCTGTGCTGTATGCATGTACATAGACAGACAGAAGGCAAAAGAGAATTATAGCTCATGTCTAGGGCCTGAGCCTATTTTGTAAGTTGTAAAATACAGACGCAAAGCAGAGACCTAAAATACGAGCATAGAATATTATTATTATTATCATTATCAGCATGCGGATTGGACTTTCGAGTTCAACATTGCGAAGGAGTTACGTCGTTTTTTCCTTAAAAAAATAACCCATAAAATTTTTTAAGAAGCCCTAAAGTTATCATAGATTTCATGAACCATGCTTCCCTTTTAACGGTAACGTAAGACTCTGTCCTGATGTGTACATACCAAGACAGCAAAACAAAACTATGTTTGTAGTAGTATCTCTCTGCGTGTGTACTTACGGCCTCACTACTCCATTCGTATTGCACAAGTTAAAAGAGTAAACCGTTAAAAATCAAAATCAAAATCCAAAGTAACAAAGGCAACAACAGCTGAGTCTGCATGTGTGTGCATAACGGAGAGATAACATTTTTTATATTGCGGTTTTTAGTGCATCAGTGGTAATGATTTCATTTTGCAGCCGTAGTATTTTGTTTCACCTACTACTCCGTATAGTATCGAACATTTGGTGGATTGAAGTACTACTCTGTTGGGTTTGGTATTGGGATTGGAAAGTTTATTTAAATTATGATATTATAAATTTTTGAAAGGAAAATCTCTAAGCACTACTCTACACCTAAGCCAAAGCCAAAGCCAAAGCCAAAAGCCATAGTACATGTATTCACGATGCAAACTAAACTAAACTATATAGAAGGAGCACGAACTTCAACTAGTCACTACATAGACAGAGATACTACTTTAGCGACTACTTTGCTGTATCTGTATTTGCATAGACAGAGTCTCGCCTTGTTCTCCTGTTCCTGCCAATTATCGATAGACACACAAAAACAATAAAGTGAGCTTTATTTAATCTCAAAAGGCTTAGCCTCTTCCCCCAGCTATGCTATAGGGAAGAGAACATTCGTGACAAAAGAGCCATGGGGTTGAGGAATCAAGATGAGTCAAAACCGTAATAAACCCATTTCAAATTAATATAAAAATAATGACAAACCCTACTAAATTGAATTATTCAAATCATTATTAAAAATTAGAGAAAATTTTTAATTATACGCTGTCCTCTCTGCCAACCTCGCATCATCATTACCATTAGCATTCACATTAGCATTACCATTATATCGTTATGATTACGGGACATTACTATTACTGCATCCTGCATCTTGATCAGACATTATGGGGAGATTTTTAGTAGGAATTCCTATGCCGTAACTTCATTGAATTATTCAATGAGAAAGACACAGAAAAATATATTGAAAAAACACGATTCAGGAGGAAAAAACGTGCTCATCCAATTATTGGATTTTGATAATAATTTCCCTACTTTGTAATCATCAAGTCAAGTCAGGTTAATTTTAATTTTGTAATCAAAATCAAGTCCTTACTAGTAATTTCCTCAGGAGTATACAATAATCCATGAAAGATATTATTATATAGTGCTATACCTACCTACATATGGAAATGAAATGGAAGGGATTATGAAATAACGAGTCAAAAAAAAAGAACGAGAATACGGAGCTTCTTCTTCAACTCTTCCCCTTGTTCTCTGGCAGTAATGCATGAAGGTTACACGTTGCGAAAAGGTATATGAGTCAGTAGTACAGTTGAAGAGTTGAAGAAAAAAAATAATAAAGTAAAGTTTCTCTGCTCGTATTAAGAGTGAGAAGATGCATGGCATGATTCTCTGATATTATAAATGATATTCCCTTTTTGTTTTTTTTTTCGTTTCTATTCCGTCTAGAACGTAATTAATTACTACAGGAGTGAGTGCCAAAGCCATAGACGAAAAAAATCATTAATAGTGAAGAGTCAAAATATTTGCCCCTTTTCCATAAAAAGTCCAACATTGTCATAATAAAGATGACCAATAGTTAATATTTATGAGTGAGTTAGCATTAGTGTTAATGTATGTTAGGTGTGTGTTGGTTAGTCTATAGTGTGGCAGTAGGAGCAGTCGTGGTTAGAAAACGAAAGCAAAGGAGCGGAAGATGCGTTCTTGAAAAGTCAGTTAATAACGGTAAATTAGCAATGAAGCTGTAGGTTGAGTCGTAGAGCGTGGAGTGCTATCGACGAGGGACGTGCTACTAAATGCATACGTACGGCGCTCTCTGCCTATGATTATGATTATGATAGGATAAATATTTATATTTTATTCCATTACAGACAGCAATAGTAATTTAGATATGATTAGGATTTGATTGGTTTATTTCATGTTCATATTAAAAGGGAATCAAAGATGCATCTCGCCACCATTCCAAGCCAAGATTGAAGTGCACCGTCGTCAATAAAGTATAAAGTGTACAAAAAAAAACAATCGTAATTTGCATGCTTATGATTATACAATACACTTTTATTTTTTTGTGCTTTTTTGTTGCTTCTTTCCTTTTGCTAACTAACTGGCTCGATCCCTCGAAGACTAAGTGACTTGACATTCAACATTCACAGCTCTCTTGAGAAGGAGAGAGAATGGCAAGAAATATTGTCAAGTCAATGATCAATCGACTTGTGGTCAAATGGTAGAAAATGATGAGTCGTAGAGGAGGCTATTACGAGTCAAGTGGTAGTGGCATCGTGGCCTGACAGGCGAACTTTACATTAATAACCATAATCGAAATCATTGTCACCCTTGAACCAATAATTTTTACGACTCAAAATTGAGCATTTTTATGGAATCATTCTCATTTTCATGCATAATTATTACTTGTTCTAACATAAGGAATCTCATTCTGACTCTCATTCTGACTTTGATTCCTCCAGGTAGCTACATACACGCCTTTACACTGTAGAGCCGTCCTACACACTTTTGTACCTCATAAACACCTGCTGCATGCGTGTGTAAATGTACCATATAAGTGTGAATGCCTATACCTATACAGTATATAGACAGATGTATATATATATGTATGTATGTACACTGGCACGTTACTTCTGTCTTCTGTGACGAATAGCCTGCCCACATGCACATGTTTGGGATGTTTCTCTACTCAAAACAAAACTGCCTTACTCTTGTAAAAGTCTGTGTGGTGGACGTAATGAGGAAAAAATTCACACGTTAAAAATCTTTGAGACAAGGACGTAACTCTATAACTCTGTATAAAACTTCAAGGATTATAAATAATTACGAGAGTACCTACCTCTGCACCTCTGATGCAGACCCAACTGTATAACCTACACACACACACACACACACACAATTCCTCGTAGACATATTTTAGCACTGTTACTCTCAACGTTTTCTCAAAACCAAAAGGCGGCCGTCAGACCTTATTAACTGTATAAAGTATAAAGTCTAAAGTAAAGACGAAGGAATTATTTTTATAGAGAATTATCAAATCTGTAGATATACTGTAGGTATGTATAACTATTAAGATTAAGATTGAATTTATGCATCAATATGTTAGTAGGTATGTACACTTCGTGTGCTAATGTTAGGACGGATCTCGAGTGAGCAAATACTTACTAAATACAGGCAGATACTATATTTGCATTGCAATTGAAAATCACAGTTTCCAACTCAGTCTATCTTGGAGTGAGTGAGTGAGTGCATTAGATTAAGTATGTATGTAGGTACATTTATATTTTGAAGTGAATTGAATTGGATTAGAACTGGATTGGATTGGATTGGATTGGACGGCGACGGCAGTCACAGCCACACTTTAATCATGAGCAGATAATGTTGTTGATGTAGGTATAGTGTATCAGAGTATGTAGACTATATACAGGGAGAGACAAATTATATATTAAAATGTAGGTACTTATAGAAGCTCACCTTGAAGAAAAATCCCCTTTTTTTATACACTCCTCCTGTGCCTTCTGTGCTCACCGTTCTCATAAAAAAAAAGAAAGGGAGAGAGACATGAATATATACATTTATATAAAGTATACATTAATACAAATTATATATATTTATATTATGCTACTCAACAAATGTTTAACAACGCATATTTAGAGCTAATTCTATTCTATAAACGACGACGCCCAAAAATTGCTCAATATTCCTAATTTTTCTGATCTTAATTTTTTTTTAACTTCTATTGTTTAAAATTTATTACCTCCTTGTCCTATTCTATGATCTCCAACTTCCAACTCTCGTGTCCTAAGCACTGCCAAACTACCAAACTAACCATAACCATATAGGTATACAGTAATGCTCTTTTTTTTTTGCTTGTTTTGCTCCCAACTGCCGTTGCCTTTTCGTTACTGTCTGTAGCTACCAACGAAAGATATGGATACATTATTATTATCATTATTATTTAGCATTATTAGAGAAGAGAGAAAAAAAAATGAAGGATTAAGGATACCGTACTTTATGCGTTCTGACGTCTTGACAGTGAGTCAGAGTCAAAGTATCTGCAGTTGCTAGTGCTGGCGTTGGGATTTTCTAGGAAGTTAGTTTGATGGTGTAAAAATATATTTTTATTTAATATAATTATCATTTCAACTCTAACCTCAACTCTGCCTGTACAGTATATATATATATTTATGGCAAATATACATTAAAAAGTTTTTAGATGGATTAAAAAAAAGTGCATGCAAGATGATGGGAGGAATTTGCAATGCTTAATTAAAAATAATTGGATGTATCCGGAATATAAAGTTTTTTCCACAAATTTCATTGAGCTAGTCTCACTAGTCAGTTTTGAGCGTGTGTGGAGCACAAAGTACAGAGGGAAGCCGGTGTGTGTGTGTGTGTGTGAACAATGAGGGGGAAAATAGATGAGATTCCTTCGGTAATAAAATATATTTCATTGAGACTAATGTAATTATAATATAGAGAGAGAAGAAAAAAAAATAACGTGGGTGCTAATTAGGAATGAAAAAGAAAAAAAAAATGTTATCCTTTTGTGCATATCTCTCTAGGTACTGTTTTTTCTTCTACAATAATAATAATAATAATAACAACAACAACAACAACAGCCATCCGTACCAGTGAATGAAAGATCTTATAAAAATATAATAATAGGACAGAAACATGCACGAAGGAATCAAAGACCTTGTATTCATTGGGAATTGGATAGAAAACTGGACCTCCACTTTTCTTTTCAAAAAGATTACGAGTATTTTCTCACACTTTATTAGTCTTTGTGTGTGTGTGTGTGTCTGAAGCCAATCTAATTGTAAGCTAAGTTAAAAGGGATAATGATCATAAAATAAAATAATGACGATGGGACGTATACATGTATGAGCAATTATTATTATTTTTATACAGTATGACAGTCAGGGTAGTTAGAATAGGGCCTAGAGAAACGCAAACGGAATGAAACTAAAAATTAAATTAAATTAACTTGAACCTGAGCAAAAATGAAGTTAATGAAGAGTACAGAGTAATAAATAGTTAGCACCTAGATCAGAGATATTATTGTTGCTGTTCAAATGTCCGTCATCCGTTAAAAAACGTGCGAATTTATAAATTCAAATGACATGCAAATTCGATTAGTTTAGTGCGGTCGTCGTCAGTTCGTCACGGTAGATTATTATTTTGTCATTGTCACAAGGATAATATATTTACACCATTCACCACCATGATAATTATATCATTGAGAGAAGGATTGATTTAATGTGTAAGGTACTCCTTTATGTGGGCAGACTATCAACTATCAAGTTCATAACAAGTTATTTATCATTCGTTTGTTTACGGTAATGGTTAAGTTAAACGACATGACCGTGATGGAGATTAGCATTAAAATATAATGTTGTATGTAATAATGTTGAATGTATACCTAATATTTGAATGTTATTTTTCTTTTTTTTTTGCAGCCCGAAGTTCTATCCAACAGACTGGCAGATCTATTGGTGGCAATGGGAAGCAACAAGCTCAAAATTTAGCCCCAGACTTTACATGCCCCGAAGAATTTGGCTATTTCCCCCATCCGGATGACTGCAGTCTCTACTATGTTTGCGTCTTTGGCGGAGCTCTCCTGGAATCCTGTACAGGTGGACTCATGTACTCCCATGATCTTCAAACCTGTGACTGGCCTCGTAATGTCCACTGTGGACTCCAGGCCGGGACTGGGTCGAATCAAACAGCGTCATCCCCCGCAGCCTATGTGACCTACGAAGTTGATGACAGCCGAACTTCTCCCAGACTGGCTGACACGATTCGTGAGCGTGATTACACCATTAGTCGAAATCAACAACAACTCTCATCCAAGAAGCCCACGGAGATCATTCAACAGCAACAACGAAATAGTGATAATAGTGATTTAATTAATAACATCCCGAGTACAAGTCCCAAATATACGAACAGCATTCGATTCCAAGATGACAATCAAGCTGATGGAACGAGACAAGGACGAAGTTACGAGCAGAATGTGCCCAATTACAAAGAAGAGATCTATGCTGCCAATGTTGGAAGGTAAAAAAAATATAGGACAGTTTAACATTTTAATTAATTATTTACACACATTCAACATATTTATTTCAATTACAAATCCCATCCCTTGTTGTCTATATGACAGAATATAGCGCAATAACGTCCTATTTCATACTTCAAATGATGATATAGTGTCATTTCATTTGGATTCTTTGATTGAATTTCGATTTCGATGAAAACACTTAGGTGGTTGACTCTTTTACAAATCATAGACTATCATCGCATCGTGACTTCTTTCCTGTTCGGGTTGGTTTGGTATTCATCAAACATGCCAGCTGACACATGTCAATCCTATTTTTTTTTTAACCTTTCTCTGTATGTGTTTGTTTACTCTGTACGTTGCAACTTATCTACTCGACTTGTGCTATTCCACCTTACTAAAGCAATAATAATATCACTGAAACTCGATACGAATGACAAATGAAACCTGAAGCGCTCCACTATCATAACAGGGCAAAGTAGATTCAGATTCTAAGATAGACCTTTGGGGTAGTCAGTCAGTAGTTCGGCTATATAGAATGAAAGTAATAACAAGAATAACAACAAACTACTGTAACGATTCTATATAGACTTCTTCAATTAATTGCTAAATAACTCACTTTACTCTGACTTTCCATGCTGTTTTTAAGCTTGAGCAATCAAACTCACTAAAATCTGTACCATATAGCTAGCAAAGTGCATAGGAGAAGACATAGACTGATTACTGATTTGATTTCAATTACATGCACCCTGAACTAATTGTACATTTTTGCTCTGCTTCGCCACGTACTACGTTTACAAACGTATACACATGGGGCCTTTTGCTTTTTGTTTATGTGGATGGCACCATTTATTACCAATCGCTCGTCTTATTTAAATTGAATTATGATTTCTATTCTACGACTTGATCATACATGTAATCTCCCTTCTGTTCCCACACAATGCTGCTACTGGGTCGCTCTGTTACGTATTTCACTCTTGCTGAAGTGGTGAGTGTTTAGGATTTCGGCATTTTTGTCTTCTTTTTGCCATGCCGTGCCATGCCATCGCCATCATCCCCCATGCAACTTGTAAGTGATTGGGACGGTGGCTGTGTTGGTAAAATTCTGGATGTAATTTGCAGTAAGTAATGTGTAATGTAATCCGCATGCTGTCGTCAATTTTAAATGCTATGCTGCCGTTCAACTTCAAGCTGTTCATGATTTTGCTTTCGTTGAAGGGAACGCGAGAAGGACTGATCTGATGTCTGAGTCTGGGAGAGCTGCTCTGTTATTCTGTTATTCTCTGTGTAGGTAGTAATTTACTGACACAACGAAATTCGTTCATGAATTCTCGTCTCAATTTATGAGTGAAGTCTTGTAAAAGACGTAAATTAGTGTCTGTACTTTAAAATCAGCTTTTTAGTTTTATTTCGAAATCCAACAAGGACTCATATTGTTGAGAGAGGAGTTGTGTCTTGAGTTAGGGGCTGGGCTGAGTGAGATGTGTAAGTAGGCTCTTTAGCTTCATCGAGAGATAATTATTTCAAAGATTTAATAGCAGTGAGCCCAAATGGCAATGGTAAATAGTATTTAGTGTATTTTGATGATATATATAGACTGCACAGAGAGGGCAGATTATTGAGTATTTAGCATTTTATCTGTATACTTACTAAACAAGAGCTGATCAAGTCTAGAAAGCAGAGGCTTACCTATATACCTATATATATATATTTGGATGGGTGTTAGTGTCGATGTTGAGGCTACTGCCTGCGACGAAGGGACCCTGGGCCCGCAAATAAAGAACTCTGAATGAATGAAAAAATAAATGGAATAAACGAACACACGAAAATGAAATGAAAAGACTCCAAGACTCGATAATTTATGGTGATTAAGTTGATTTTTATTATCCTATTTGTTATTCGCATGTTACAGTTTCTTGATTATGTAATCAAACTTGCGTTCTGTTGGTTTTCTTGTCTGTAGGCTAAATGCAGGTTGTCAGAAAATCACATGCACTCGCATTTATTATCTCTCAACAGATATGATAACTAGGTATTTAGCATTTGGCATTGCGGCATAATGTCCCTTTTACACAGAGCTATAAACTCTTAACCACCTTGCCGCCAAGACTGTTCAGTGCAAAAGAATGTTCTGCATTTCATTGTTATTATTTTTCTTTCACTGAGTCAATTTCTCTGCTGGAGCTGTATAGTAGACCCAGAAATTATGAATGAGGTGCAGCTGCTGGTGGCGATACATATGACGGTTGTAAATAAATAAAGTATGACTCAAGAACTCAGTGTATATATCGTCGAAATTTAAATTCCGTTATGATGATTTTACACACGATGGGGCTGGGACTGAGTAGCAGAGACAAAACTGCAATACTGCATTTATTTAATTACATATTTTTATGCAGAGCTCGTAGGAGTTGCCATTAATTATGGTATTACCTTCTTCATATCCGTAATTACAGTAGATTAATTTTTTGGCAGGGATTTGTACACGAAGTACAAAGAGCTTCCAAAGTTGGCCTGCTGTGGCAGTGGCTCCCTCGCAGTGCTATAAAAATGTTCATACCAAGTAGTAATTCCGTCTTACTTACATATATATCAGTCAATTTTCCTTTACGAGGACATTGGAAATTTTTATGACTATTAAAAATTGAAATAAAATCAATTCGCTCAAATTCAAATGTAATTATGTAATTGCCTATACTCTGGATTACAGCCAAAAAGTCTCGATACATGTATGTATATTATTAAGCATTTGCATGTATAGGTATGTATGAAATCAAAATTCAGGTAGTAAAAGGTTGGAGTAAAAAAAATCCTCCTGAAAGTCACGTTTTTACAATGGAGTTGTTCAGAAGGAAACTAAGCCAAACCAGTTGATAAATTATATTATAGAAATTGTGTTCAGGTATGTAGGTATTATGATTGTAAACAACGACGTGGCATGTGTTCTTTCTTAGGGATCTATTTATGGCTCGAGTAAACACAGCCTTTTTGCCCAGTCATTTAAAATGTTTAACAAGTCCATCGCATCGTCCATATACATAGAAGCCCAAGCCCCACAGAATGGATAGCGAGAGAAAAGTATCAACATGCCAAGTCAGCTCTTCAAAGACTGTTCTAATTAACAGAAAATGAGTTTAGTTGTCTGTTCTGGTCTGGCCTTATATGAAATATGAAAATGAAAACGAAATCAGAATCAAGAATTATTTGATTTAGATCAATCAATCATACTTAAAATGATGTTGGAGAATGATAAAAGCTAATAGGGAGCTAAAAGCTTGTTCTGAGTCGACTCTATTGCTTTGGTGTTGTGGTGGGTCGTTGGGGAGGTTCAAGACACAGAAAAGGATGGAAGTGAAGTCATGGTCTCAATCTCACTAGTAAAATATATTCAATATTTATTCGTTCAGTTTCTAAATTTCTATATTTTCTATAATGGTTAGAAAACGTCGGCGTGGGCTCTTTCAGACTTGACAACTTGGGATAGAATAGAGTAACCATCAGTTTACAGATGTATCAATTGTTAATGTTTGCACTCTCAAGAAAGTGCTGTCCTGCATTGTGTCATCGCAGTGTCATGGGGAGAAGGAAAGCAGTCGGGTGGTCATATCGGTGTTTAGATTACTTTCTGTTCTAAATTCATTGGCTCAGGAGCCTGGGTCTCAAACTCGAATATTTTCAACAGAACCTTCCCGACCTTTCAGTACGTCTGATTTCTGCTATCTTGAGAAGGGAAAGGGTGTCTTTCTTATATAATTAAGGATTTCATATTGCATTGGAGGATTAGGAGTAGCTCTACAGGTACTACATATAGAGGTGCAGTACCAGTAAAAATAGAAAACGCTTAAAATACCTACATATGACCTTAGTACTTTCAATTTGAAGGGATGCCAGTGACAAGGTCTTTTAAAGTTTATTTTGATGTACTTTCGCTCTTCTCTACACTATTTTTGTAGTTTGAATTTGATTTTGATGGAAAAAGTGACCTCAAGAGGCTCAGAACATCGCTGTGGAGTGTGTAAATCACTCAGCCAGTGGTATCTATCCACCTATACCATTTCCTCCAGCTATCAACACTTACAGATGTACCTTATATTTCCCTACTTACCTGCTCACTCCACTGTAGCTCTGACTGTCATGCATACTAATTGCACACCTACAGATTATCAGTACAGATAGACATGAGTAGTTTGTTTTACGTTACTTTTTGACATTGACCATTTGCACTGAATTAGTTTTGCTTTTAGTTTTTTTAGTTCCGTTTGATTTTGATTTGTATGTTTTTTTTATATGCTTAATAAGATCAGATTTGTAGGAGAGGCCGCCTACCCTTGAAATTTACGTACTTAGTTTATTATTATTATTCAGACCAGAGACGGAATGACTGGCACACATGTCAGTAATTTGTTAGAGCAGATCGGACGAAAGTGCAAGTTAAATATATGTAAATGCATAATAATTAGTTCTAGTGTAGTATGCTTACGATTACAATTAGTTGCACTAATAAATGCTTAATGCTTTTTAATCAGGCTCATAAATAATTCAGAGCATTCTTGGGTTTGAGATATGCGTACAAAAAAATGTAAAGTTGCTGTGATCTTATAAAAAAAATATGAATCTAGTCTGTGCCAGGATGTATAAGGATAAGGAAGCTTGAGGTACGCAGCTATGAGGGATGGGACCCATGGGGCATTGTCATGCAAATGTACCTACATGTATGTACTAGTGTCAGTATAGTGTGTCCTACACAATGCAATAATACATGTGCCGGAAAATTATTCAGCCCACGATCAATTATAATAATCGATCGATTATCGTATCATGATTGCAATCAATCCTCATCTCATTTGTGAATGCAGTCAAGTATTAACTAGTGTAATCAGTAGTACAGCTTAGGAAAAAGAAATACTTGAGATATAAGGTGTTTAGTGGGTTGTAATGTACCTATGTAATTAACTTCTTAGACCCTTTACGGGCAGTATAATTATAGTGATATAATTATTCTTAATTAGATTCAAAAACATTCATGTTTTTTTTTCTTCTCTTGTTGAGCACTCAGCAGAATTTTGGGTGTCAAATCAAAAAGGATATCAGCGCACGACCACGACTAAGCTTGAGGAACTGCGACAAGCGACAGCGACATTTGACTGTGTTGTTATTATTGAAGTTCCGGGATTTTTTTGGGTGTGGCCAAAGATTTCTTATCCTCAAAGCAATAAATTGATGATAACATCCACGGAAAGAATGTAAGCATTGCTACATATAGAGATAGCGATAGCACAGTACAGTACAGTACAATCATATATCGATATACCTATTATATATACCTATATATATATATCAATCAACCTCCAACGTGCTTTGTCTCTACAAACATTATCACATCGTCAATTTCCATTTTCAAAGTAAAATGTGTAAACCTCAGGTATTTATAAATTAGCGAGAATTTGATTCCTCAGGTTAGATGAATAGGTTTGTGTACACTATAATGAATTTACAATACATACACATTATCGACGGTAGAAATATTCTACTTGTACAATAATTTACAGATACCTGGGATTTATGAAATGTGTGTAATTGTGAATTCTGATTTTTTTTCCTTGCAATTACGTACGATACAGAATAATTACCGCGAGACACCAATTAAAGTTGAAATGAAATACTAGCGCATGTACAGAGGAACGTAGGATTATATTGTTCTACGTTGGGTTTGGGTCTTTGGGTTACGTGTGTCCATTCCCATGATTAACACAATAATAATAATAATCATAGTAATGTGAAGGCAAGCGACGGTAGATAGAAAGAAATACATATCTGAAAATGCCAAGTCAAAGCCCAGCCAACATAGTTTAGCTTCAGGTAAATAAAAGTAAGTAGGCAGTTCTCGTCTGTAACTGTATAGCTAACGTACATAGTTGTATTTGTTAGTTTCAGGTTAAAAAGGAAAGTGCAAGTGACATTGGGTAATGGTAAATAGTAAATAGTTGTAAGTACAGCCTATCATAGTATGATGGACGGGGTGGCTGGTATGTTGTTGTGGTGTTTCTCTGAAGTGCTGTAAAAGTGCTACTGCGACCGAGATACATACGTGGAGAAGGAGCAATATGGAATATAAAATATGGAAATAAGTTATCCTATGAGCACTATGAAGGTATTTCTATTCTACGGGCGCCGATGTCGACGATTAGTACAGCTATATACACAACTATGACTTCATTTCATTTCCATTTTTTCCATTGATTTGGTAACAGCCATCATGTACTTGCCTTGTTCTAGTCATAGCTCATTGTGTGTCACTTTGAATAGTATAACTTTTAATTCAGTCAGATTT
Source organism: Dicyrtoma fusca (assembly GCA_034695205.1). Lineage (NCBI taxonomy): Eukaryota > Metazoa > Arthropoda > Collembola > Symphypleona > Dicyrtomidae > Dicyrtoma > Dicyrtoma fusca. The sequence continues at coordinate 26,762 of JAQFZC010000413.1, forward strand.
AAATTTTAATGAGGAAATAATTATTATAAATTCTGTATTGTGAAAGAACTAAGACCTTTTTTGACATTTTATTATTCATTATTATTAGCAGAAATTACCATTTACCATGACATACCATTGTTGATTGTGTAGGGATATCCTACATTCCTATATTGCATTAGCTACAGTATATATATGTACCTGTCTAGTTAGTATGCTCGGTGCTTACTGGTAACTAGTGATCCTTTTCCCTTTGTTTTATTTCTGTGGAGAGAAAAAAATAATTAATTAGGGGAGTTTACCCACTTCCAGCTATACATTCGCATTCGCACTCGTAGTTACAGGTAATAGATAGTTGCTGATTTGCTCAATCTATAGTCAAAGTGATACAGTTGCATACAAAGTAGGAAATACATTTTTGAACAGGGGATACATATGTTACTGTTGAAGGTCATGCAAGTCATAATGAGTTGAGATTGAGAGTGGCAGTTGCTGTACTCTGGTTCTGGTTCATATTATTATGAGAATGGAATGACCATTATAGGCATTGTCTGCTGTAATACATGCCTAATTACAATTCAATGGAGGGGCAGAGGAATGCCAAACGGACATGACGCAGGCCAGTCCAGAAGTCGTGAACTAGGTAGTTGTTTTTTCATTTTTCTTTTTTTTTGGAATGTCGAATCAAGTAATACATCATGGTGGGCTGAGCTGGGTCTCCCAAGGTGTAACATATAGAACAACAGGCCATAAAAATTATTGGAGAGGGAAGACGGAGACAGTGTATGATAATAATAATTAATATTGAGACAGGGAGCCGCCGCCGACGGTAACGATATGACGATTGAAATGGAGATCGTGAATTTGAGTTTGTTAAAGTCACTTTGAGAGCCACGAGGCAGCAAATAAGAGCGAAATAATTTGAAGGCTAATTGTATCTGTAAGAAGTCAAAAAGTTATTACGTTGTATTTAGTTCCTGCTCGATATTCCCATTAAACAAAAAATTTAATTGCTAATTAGTTTCCGCTACCAGCACCTGCCTGATACCACATCAATTAGCAGGAAGGGGAATCAAGGGAATTGATAAGTAACTTGAGCTGCAACAAAAATGCAGGGTACTAAAAATACACAAAATCCATTTTTATTGTCCAACTACGTGTTACATGTAAGGGTAACAGGTAGAATTTTATGGGCAAGAGTGGCTATCTATATGCACTTTAGTGATTTGCGATAATATGATTTTAAAATTATTAGCCATTCCTATATTAACAGAGCTTTTTACTTTCTTAAACAGCTTCTCACTCGTAAATTTTATTGTACAAGTATTTTGGGCTTGATTTTTTGCGGACAAAAACGGCTTTTTGACTTTCCTCTTTGAGCCGGCTTGTAGTTGTTAACCTTGTCGTTGCATAATGTAATCATTCGTATTCTTGTTGCAACAATGTTTCCTATTTTTCCACTTATTTTCAGCTCCCAAGAACTCACAGTTCTATTTCGCATTATGTCATTCATACTACACTGCTAGATGTGCGAGCTGTCCGTTATCATTGTGTTTCTGCTTTGCATTATTAGCATAAAATAATTGCATTGCTGTACATTCTAAAAATTGCAACGAAATTCTTCTATTCCAACTCCCAATACGTTTTTACCTCCTTTGACTTGGCTCGCTGTATTCACTGATTTAATTAATAGCGTAACTGTTAACTCTCTATTATCATTTTTGCATGCTGATGACTACTTAAATACAAGGTCTACAAGGATTTGAAAACAAAAATAGTCTAAAATTTGACTTTGTAATGTACTTTTGTGACTAATAGTCGGAGCCACAGTATCGTAAAAAGACATACGCATTACTACGGACCAAACCCTGGTCCTGGACATGACAATATGTACCCAAGTTCGTACTGGAGACAGAGAGACTTACACTATGGAACGTATGCCCATCAGCATCATCGCTTTGTCAAAGCAACTCCCTCGCCAAAGACAACTATCATCACAGAGCATCTCAATACTGCCAATCACAATCAGAATCAAAACCAAAATCAAAATCTGGAAAGTCAGTCAAGTATCCAGGCCCACACCAAGATCAACATCAACCCTCATCATCATCATAGCCATAGTAATGACAATCACAGATTTCATTTTGAAATGAATCAACAACAAGCCTCCTTAGTGCCTACGTCCTCCCCCACAGCCCAGACACAGACGACAATGTCCACATTGAACTCTTTGACACGTCAACAGTCCCGACATCCTCACCATAACTATAATCACAATCATAACCACCTCCACGTCCAATCTCCTCACCACTCAAATCGGCAAACCGTTCAGTCAGACTCGCATTTACTGCCTCATGAGGACGACTCCTTAGAAGCCACTTATGACGAGCATGATCATCAGCATCATGAGCATGAGTCCCATCATCATCATCATCATCGTCATCAAGAGAAGCTCAGACCTGAAGTGCAACGTCAACAGCTTCCACTGAAAATGTATCATGAGAACGTAAATCATCGTCTTGTGATCCCAAGGACGTCCGTCCCAAGCAATCTGATGACGCCGAAGCCCACAGTTGAGTTTCTGGACGGCTTTCAGCCCTCGACGTATTGGACGAGGGAAGAGACGGGAACGGGAGGTGGTCACAGTGGTAACAGTAACGGTCATACAGAGTCTGACACTACTCTCACAGAGCATGGACATTTGACAAGAATTAATCCAAGTAATAATCCAATGACGATTGACGACGACATGTAATCAACATTAACACACATTTAATTACATTTCTCAATAATATTCTATTTGCTATCTATTTTACAATCCTAATTGATAAATAAGTATTCCTTCCTACTACATTTTTAAATTGAAATTATCAAGTCTAGTACAAGCCAAAGGTCAAAGCTACCGTTGTACTAGTCTATGCCAATAATTTCAATATAAAAATGCAGTGTCCTTATCAATACAAAAAAAAGCAACTACCTTTAGATAAGTGTGTAGAAGTACATTTATTTGTACTTGTGAATCTTGGCTAGATTTCAATGAGATTGAAAAATTGAAAGATTTCCAAATTAAATTATGATGGTAGTATGTATGAACTTACCAACATAGTAGGTACTATGGCTGTATAGATAATAATTATGGTAATCAACTAAAAATTGAAATAATGGATTGATAGGTCGGTCAATGGCGGAAGTGGCAAGACAACAGGAGGACATACTTCAGCCCAAGAAATAATTATTGATCCGGAATATTTGTCTCAACGGTATGCAGCCAACGTGCCACCTCAACAGCCAGCAGCGAATACATCCAATCTGTACTACGATGACTCCTACTACATTTATGAGGATGACAAAGGAGAGGAACCCGTGTACGATGATGTTGGTAAGGAAGTCTTGAGCCTTTTCACGCGCATTGTACAATTTGTTGTGTTTTTACAAGCACCTGTGTAATTACAGCATAAAGTAGCTCCTCTGTCTGATGCAACATCCACAAAAAAAACAAAAGTAGTATGTGCTCAGAATGAGAATCCTTTCGCTTTTTAACAATTAGCAGACAACAGCCCACGAACCAGTATTTCACTCATTCAACAACACATAACATGCAAATCGCGTTTGAGCAAATTTAATAAAATAATTACTCGGACAGTAACCGCAACTGTATGATATGATGAATGTCCATTAGATTACAAGTCAACTCAACAACAACAAAGGACGCCTCAACAAGACATTCAACGAGAGTCGACGCCTGTCGTGATCCAAACCACCACCACCACCACACGCCGTCCCACTCCACCTGTTCTCCCATCCACGTCCAAGCCAACCAGTCGATCCTCATCCCGAGGCTCAGCCCGTCATAAGTCTTCATCCGGATCCCGTCCCACTCTCAAGCCCTCCTCAAGCATTGTCAAGGACGTTCAAGACTCTGTCCGGGACGTGTATGTGGACCTCCCCTCTCGTCCAGCACCTGTCTACGAGACGAATGTGCCCAATACTCCGGCCAGCAAGTGTCGAAAGGACGAGTGTCAACTCCCTGACTGCAACTGCGGTGGAAAGGATATTCCAGGAGGGCTCCAGGCCTCCAGCGTCCCCCAAATCGTCTTACTTACCTTTGATGACAGTGTGAATGACTTGAACAAGGACTTGTACCGGGATCTCTTTGAGAAGGGAAGAAAGAATCCCAATGGCTGTCCCATCTCAGCCACTTTCTACGTGTCACACGAATGGACCGACTACAGTCAAGTTCAAAATTTAGCTGCTGATGGCCATGAAATTGCTTCCCATTCTATCTCGTAAGAGTCCTATTGTTATGGATTTGGATTATGATTATATATAACTCTATCCCTTACCTTTATTACCCAGAGCATGTAGCTCTCTGCAAGATCCTCGTTCTCATAATATTTATTGCTTGTAAATATTGTAACTTTCCAGGCATAGTTTCGGCGAACAATTTAGCCAAAAGAAATGGGACAAAGAAATCAATGGACAAAGAGAAATCTTGGCCGCTTATGGAGGTGTTAAATTAAATGATGTAAGTGTACTTTGTTCTAAAAACAAAAACATGTTTGTTATCGTTAACCTTGTTGGTCGGTTTACAACGAATTTCATTTCTATGATTGTATTTTAAAGATCCGTGGAATGAGAGCTCCATTCTTGGCCGTGGGTGGAAATAACATGTTTAAAATGTTGTACGACTCCAACTTCACCTATGACTCTTCCATGCCTGTGTATGAGAACAAGCCACCATCTTGGCCTTACACTTTGGACTACAGGATCTTCCACGATTGCATGATCCCCCCTTGTCCTACAAAGAGTTACCCTGGAGTGTGGGAAGTACCTATGGTGATGTGGCAGGACTTGAAGGGTGGACGATGCTCCATGGGAGACGCTTGCTCCAACCCACCCACTGCCGAAGGAGTTTACAATATGCTGGCCAAAAATTTCGAAAGACATTACACAACTAACCGGTACCCTTGCAAAACTACTCATTTCAGACCAAGGAAAAAGTTGAAAAAATCTCGTTTTTACTCATGATTTTTTTTTACAATTTTATAGAGCGCCATTCGGTCTGTACTACCATGCTGCCTGGTTCACACAACCCCATCACAAAGAAGGATTTGAAGCTTTCTTAGATACTCTTGTCAACATGGACGATGTTTTCATCCTTACTAACTGGCAAGCTTTACAATGGGTACGAAACCCAACACCCTTGAACAGAGTTCTTAACTTTGAACCATGGAACTGCCATAATACCCAGGTAAAGGATATAACTTGCTTGTAAAACAGATGAAACTATCACAGCACTATGTAGGTAGTCAATTACGGTTTGAATGCTAATTATTTACTTGCTTGGATTTGTGAAATATGTAGAATCGTCCACGTCGTTGTAATCATCCCAAAGTATGTAATTTATGGCACAAATCTGGAGTGAGGTACATGAAGACTTGCCAACAGTGTCCTCCACAATACCCATGGGTTGGAAGTACTGGAATACCCGTTTCTAACTCATTATAATAGCTAATAAGTATTAATTAATTTTAATTATTATGATACAATTTGTGATTTTTATATGTGTAAATGTAAACATTAAAGACATATGCTATAATAATATTTACAAAAAAAATATTCAATCAAAATGTCATCAAAATATTCAGCATTCAAGTGTACACGTAGATATTTACTTAAATGTTCTTGTTACTGTACTTATTGTGTACAACTACCGTCTATCGTACGTAACAGAAAAGAAGACAAAACAAAATAAATAATAATGACAATACTGAAGAATAGCATTTTAAAATCTAAACAAACGTATATAATATCCAACATTTAAAAAAAAACAGAAAAAACAAAACCTACTTCAAAGCCAACCTTTTTACATTCATATCAAAACTACAATGTCTGCAATTTATGAAATGCATGAATTTTTCAAGAAATAAAATCTTTAAAAGTCTTACAAACAGATTGACAATACATCATTATTTTGCTCGTTGAGAATAAATCTGTATAATTATATTGTACCCCCATATGATTTCATTATTTTTTGTAGCATTTTGTCTGGCTTTTATTCAATTGTTACTAAAAGGCTATGACAGCATTTTCTTTCGTTTTATTAATGTACTAAATGTACTAATTTTCCATCCGCATTTTGCTTATTAATTATATCTGCACATTAGAGTTATATAATTCATGTTACAATAATAATAATATGATTCTTTTTATTTATTATAGTTTGTTATAAGATGTAACCACACGCAAGTTTTATACATTTTTTTTTGTTTAAAACATTCTATTGTACCGCGTTTATTTTTTTAAGTTGAAGACGTTTTAAAAATACAGGATTATTTTTTTTTCATTTGAATGCGAATTCGTTCATAGTTTGTTCGTATATATATTATTATAACATTTTTTGTTGTGTTATTTAAATTCTCTAGTACACCTTTTTTTTCTTGCAGAATTCTTACAATTCCATTATAGTAATTTTTTTTAAATAGTATTAATAGTATTTAATTGTAGTTTATACATGACTTTTCGTTAATTTAAACAATTACTTTTTTTTTTAATTTCTTGTATAATATAGTATTATCATATATATTTTCTTTTCAAATTTGTTGTGTGTGTGTATGTGTGGATTTTCTTATTTTGTGTGGAAGACAAATTTATTTTTTTATTTTTTTCGTACAATATGTTGCTATTATTATTATATTTTTTAAACATTTCAGTTGACAACATTTTGACCGTTTCCTGACCTTTCAAGTCATTTTGGGGTATTAAATTCTTATAGGTTCTTGTAAGTAATATATATATTTATAGCTTGTAAGCACCGCTACGTTATACGTTAGTCTATTTTACATTGAATTGAATATAAGTAAGTATAGGTAAGTATATGAATATTAAAACTAAAAACTAAAATATAATAAATTAAAAAATAAAAAAAAAAAAGAATTTAATTAAAAATTTAATACGAACGTTGACGTTGCCGTTGCAGTAGGCGCTGATGCACGCGGGTATATAATACATGTAATCCATTACTAATCACAATAACTATAGTATGATATATAATGTTTCTAGTCTCATCATTCAATTTAGTTTATGATAATGGAATTTTTTTTTCACCATTTCTATCAGATTTCTAACTTCAGGACTATTATTTTTACAATTTACTTGAGCTACAGTCTAGTGTTTCATTTCCCCATAACCTTCCCATACGAATTCTATACAGTTTACAACCCTTTAAAAATAAATAGCGAAACTAAAAACCGTGCACTTAATTAACTTATTCTTAAAATATATATAGTAAAATACACCCCACAATTTATCCATTTACATAATTACATGGTACATAATAGGTAGCTTTGGAAAGTATGAGTTGAAAATACAATAATTTGGAATAAATGGCAATTAAAGGTACTCAAAATAAAATCATATTACACTGTAGTACATAACGTTGTAATAATTAAAATAGGGCAAGTGTAATGGAGTACATATTAAAGCGAAGGAAATGATTGTAATACAGTTTATAATTTATAATCATAGACGCATATACTGCACAGATACTCTAGTAATCACTATATCGTACTCGAATTCTTTGCCCTGATCCTGATCCTCAACCTCAAATGGAACTCTCTCCCCTCACCTATGACGACGTTGACATACATTCGTCGCCATAACAGTTTAAATATCAGTACAGTAAAGTATTTCAGTATATCAGTTTTTTCAGTTTCAGTAATATTTTTGTTTAAAATACAGTCTACAGTACACAGAGTAGCAAACATACAGAGCATAGTATTTTTTTCTCAATTACATTTTTTTTGTAGTACATTATTTATTATGGTTTATAGCGCATATTTTTATATAGCAGCGAATACAATAATAATATATATATTTTTTATGTATGTACATTTCGATGAATTCCATAGTATATCATAATATTATTTATTAGAGTATGTAGAATAGAGAGAGAGCACCAGCGCTTTGAATAGTTGCATAGTTTTTTACATTATTATTTTTAATAACGACTACATTTTGGGTTTTCATTTTTTTTTCCGTTTTAGTTTTTTTTTTGTGTGGTTTCTTAGATTTGTTTAAGTTTGGTTTGGTATGAAATACCCCTTTGAAATTGAAATCATGATTTAATTCTTTAGTATTTTTTTTGTTGGTTTGTTACTTGATTGGAAATGTTTTGCGCTTTCGTACGGCGTCCTCAATGAATTAACAATAATGTATAATATAACATTTTGACTCAATGGTTGCAATACAATAATATAATATACATATATTTATAGTTTCATTTACTAAGTCAAATACAATACAGACAGAGTTTTACAATGTACTGGAATTAAACTGGCTGGTTGGCTGGCTGTTGTTGCTGTTTTGCTGAAGATGAAAAGTAGACCAAAGTCAAAGTGCCTGAAGACTAAGGTCGGCCAAACACCCAACATTCTAAAGTTTTAATGACAAAATCATTTTCTTCGACTAATGGCGTATTTCCGTAGGTAGAACATTCTTCCGTCCTTCCGACAAATAAATCACCATCCAGCCATAAGCCGAATTTGCCACTGCAAAACAAAAATACAAAAAATATTGATTTTTTTGTAAAGCTGATCGAACAAGGATAGAAGTGATCTTCTGTCTATACACTCATCGCGCCATTTCAAATGTATACACAGTCAACAGTCGAGCACGGAAATACATATAGTATCCCATATCGGCTGTAAAGAAGGAGGTGTAATAAAAATGAAATGTAAGGAACAATGTGCAAGGTAATAGCATTCCAACTGAACACCTGTGGTTCAAGCAGCAGTTAAGCAAAGATAAAGAATTATATGTGGAAATGCGATTAGTTGTATAGGTTGGTTATTCCGGTACAAGTATGATTATCTTATGAAATGAATATGGACATGGAAGGTACATAAAAACGAATTAAGGACGCCAGCAGGCGATAAAATTTTGGAAAATTAAATAGTTGTATAGAAGAACGTAAACTGACATAGACATTAGTAAGAGTGAAGTTAAATGTATTACTAGGAATTCGGAAATACAACGAAATGAACAGACTTACTCTCCAGCACCAACAGAAAGCGATTCATAGTTTCCCTTAATAAAATACATATTTTCACCAGTCCATTTGAACACATGGAAATTTGGGCGACATGTGAACAGGAAAGATTGACCTGTTCCATAGAAATGATCCGACACGTGGAGCGCACAAGAGACTAGAGCACCAAATACCTGTACAAATAGCAAGGTCAAACAAATTACTCAGTATTTAATTCAACTTGTTTCAAATTCCTAGAAATTTTGATATAAATTTTATACGAAATTATGGATGCTCCCAACAGTAAAGAACTTGACATTGGAATTGGTTTATTATCTCTAATCTGTCCCTTGCTTAGCAAAATTATCGACACTAGCAGTGTTAATGTAAAACGATATTTCACATTATTCTCATTTTAAAAAACTGGCGCAGAAACATATACCTAATCTATTTTTTTTATTCTGACTCAGTCCAGGTGCTGTCAATGTTAACATATAAACTAGACAGAACTTATAGGTTCGCTTAGTACAAATAAATAAAGAATGCAATATTGTTACATCGTCCTTGACTATACTTAAATATACAACTACAAGTCATTCTGTCAATTCGAGGATTAATTGCAATTCCTGAAATCAATTTCTTCTAGATCTAAAAAAATATCCTAAAACCTTCATCCTTTGAAACCTGCCATCCACATTCCGGGTCAGATAATAACAAAAAATGAGGAATGAACCCAAACATTTATCTTACCCGCTGTTTTGTATCTTCCACAAGAATGAGAACGGGCGATTCAACACCTTGCATTTTTCGATAAAGTGAATTTAGTGAGAATCCATCTCGGGATGTTGAGAAAGCTAAAAGCCACGGGTATCTACAGAAATAAATAACGCTTATAGAGCAAATTCGCAATGATTTACAAAAACAGAGGTTTGAACAACTTCCTTCGAACTTAAGCAACTCACCCTTCGGCTCTAGCCGTAAGACTCTTCCCCAGATTTTTAATATCCTCTTCTTCCAAGATTTCGGATTCCCCTAGTAATTCCGGTGTGAATTCCTCCGAGCCATAAAGTGCCCGTCTGAGTTCCTCTGACATTGACACAACCTATAATGTGTAGAACAAATTCGAAAATATCAATACAAATTACATTTCATTATCGCCTCAAAAATGCTTTAACCCATTAAACAACTAAAGCAACTAAGACACACAATAAATAAGTACTTAATAATAAATGATATAGTAATCAAATAAAAATAATCGTTACTAAGAAATAATAGAACATAGATTAATATCTGTATACCAACGAATAAAAATTAAATACTAGTTTTAGTATTCCATTGCATGGCCATATCAAAACACTACTATTCGCAAGGGACTTGAGAGAAGAGAAAGATACAACAGGGACGATCTATTCATCTAAAAACGAGAACGGGAATTAGGACTCGTGAACAAAAATGAAACTAAACAACGGGTTACAATTACGGTTAGGAGTCTGACTTGGTGGTGGTTTGGTGAAAGGAGAGGTTACTGGGTTTTGTTCAAGATCAATGATAACAAACCTCAGGATAATCTTCATCTCCTCCAGACAAGAGCGTTTGACTCCGTATGAACGAGTAAAATTTTACATACGGTGCTTTAATCATCTTTAAATTTTATATAAATAAGGTATTGTAATGATGTCGCATATCTCAACAATAATGGTTAGTTAAAGATCAGATAGTGACAACAATTTTATCGCGTACGGTGAAAATATTAAAAACAAATAATTAATCAATTATAATCAATCAAAAAATTATTAGATTAGATTATAAACTATAAAAACTTCTTATAATATTATAACTATCTAGAATAATTCATCAATAATATCATAATAAGGAGTTAACATGATTAATAATATTTTGAATGAAAAAATTAGAGGTAAATGAAAGTAACGTCGCTGGAGTTCGACTGATTGTTTTTATTACCTCCCAGGATTCTTTTGTAAGTTCTCCAAGTTGTTCACCTTTCATCGCTATTGAGTCAAAGGTGGAGTTGGAGTCATCAGCTTTATCATCCTCGTGAAGTTCGTTCTCCCCTGCTGCCGTGAATAAGTCAGTATCCCAGTCAACGAGTTCGTAGCCCCTTTCTTCAACCATCTTAAATTGCAAAATAAAACCATAAAAGTATTGGATACCCGCATTACGTGCCCCCACAAGTTTTTCTCATCAAGACAAAGTTTATAAAGACTGACACGTGAACAGTTTGTCAAACTTACCGCAGGATCAAGTTCACCATACAAATGTGGCCACCACAGCATCCAAAATTTGTACAAATCATCAACCTATAATATTCATAGAGCAAGAAGACAAGATTAAAAATGTGAGTCGTGTTTAAGTTTGATATGCCAAAGTGGTAGAAAAGCTCGCGTCAAAATATTAATACCTGATTCTTAGGAATAGAAAACCAATACTCTGGTTTTATAGACTTTTTCTGTCCATAGCTGACGATGAGAGATTTGATTTTCCGAAGTTTGGGTTTCCCCATGGATAGACACAAGTACCAAGGTGGGTAATCTTCATGCTCACGATTTGAACCAGCTTGTTTGGGCATTAATTCTAAAGGGTGCAACGAATTCAATCATTAAAACAACACGGCAAGGTTCTAAATCCCAGTTATTACCATGTAAAGTCATAATTGTAACGTACTATCAAATGAAGCAAATAAATCAGGCATATCCTCAAGGGAGACGAGTGATCTGTAATTAATCTTTGACTCGGGTGGAGCTGATTGCGTTTCTTCCTTTGCTTGTTGCCCTAGAATAATAAAAAACAAATGTGAAGTAAAGGGAAATATTCCGTATACGAAATCAAACAGTTGCAGGGGAACAAAAGTGAATTTGCTCAGCCAAAAAAAAATATTTAGAAGGACGAGGAAAACGTAGCAATACAGGACGTGAAATGAAAATGACTCATTAATAGTTCATACACACTCACCTCCAAGGGATTCCATCCAAGCTAATGGAAACGAGAGCCTTTTCAACACCTTCTGTTTCCTTGACTCTTCTGGAAGTTGTTCTCCAGGAATGGAACCCACTTCATTTGGTAGAGCAGGTGATGGTCTCCCAGTTTCAAACCCTGAATCATGTATGATTTCCAGCTCTTTTTCTTGTACTCCTGTTGTTCCAGTTTCAGTTTCTGTAGCAGTTCCAGCAGTTCCACTTTCTGTACTTTTTTCAGGTTGTGGATATTTGAAATTTGATTCATTATTTGTACTTTCACCTGTTAAGTAATACCAACATTTGTAAGCATAACAAACAAACAAGCTTCGGTACAAAAATTTGACCTTCGCCTTTATGTAATACTGAAACAATCTCCATGCATGATCGTCTCTATTTGACTATGATCTCGGGCACGTTTCCAAGCTTTCTACAACTTTTAATGTAGGGATTTCGTGAGTACATTTTATCTGCCCCAAAGGATCATGAAAAATCGACTTTGAGTTCGACATCGAGCTTTATCTTTCTACAGTCCTACTGAAACCAAAATGTGTACCTCATAATTACCTACTTCTTAGTTTTATCTAAAGTCCAAGATTCTTTATCACTTCTTTATTTCTACTAGGGAGTACTTTGGCTCACACATACGTGTCCAGTTAAAATAAAATAAAATAGTTTCAGAAAGCGGAAAAACTCACCAATTTGACTCTGGTTTGTGTTCGTAGTAGTAGTAGTAGTAGTTGTAGCGGTTGCAGTAGAAGTAGTCATGGTAGTTGAAGTAGTTTCTTCCTTACTCTGCTCCAATGTCGAATCGTGTGGGTAAAGATCTGGTTTAGGTCCAGGCGGAGTAAAATCTTTGCCTTTAACTTTCATAAATGCAATATCACTATAAATTCCAGCATGTACGATAATTTCTAATGGGAGGATCACGCCATATGTTTCAGCTCCTTGATCTATGACAAGTGGATCCGAAACATTGGGATCAAACATGACAGCATTCGGTGTGACGAGTAGAGTCCCGCTTACGACACCCTATATTCCAAACAGAAACAAATTTACTGTCAATAAACTCCAGAAAATGCATCGGTACGAGGGTAATGACGAAAATCAAAACTTATCGATACCACCTAGTAGACTAATTGGACAAGGGGCCAGTTTTATTTAATAATAATTAAACATGATTGTTATCACGTATAAATATATGTAGGTACCTATACATATATCATAGGAAGGCTACCTACAAGGAAGTAACCTTCGGCAAGAGACCTAAAGATATCATCAGTAGAAAAAACACTAACATACCAGGAGCAATTTGAAATAGCTTACCAGTGACTGAGTCAGCATAAATTTGCTTGCGAACAACAGTGAGTTAACCCAATTTGCCCAACTTTTTATTCTGAAACTAGAATGCTTAAGAAACTTCAAACATAATTTCTTAAAGAGTTACAAGACTAGAGATTATAGGATGAGTTTAGTAAATTCCACATAATAAGAGCCGGTGCATCGAACTATGTACAGAAAACAAGGAGTAAAGCAAGCCTCGTTCTGCCCCTTTAACGGAATATAAAGCGGCATCTAGAATTAAATTTTGGCTTTGTTGGAAAATTCCGAAGCTGTTCTCTTTTTCCTACTGAAATATATTCGTCTGCCTATAGCCTAACTTATTTTATAGGCAAAATAAGCTTTAAAATTTGCCGATCTACATTGCCTAATAAAGTACATTTGGTCATTTTCTCCTCCTTCCGTATTCCCTACCCTACGATTTTTTTTACAGTTGTCTTTTTGTGAATATCTGCTATTTTTTAAAAGTTGGTAATAAACGAAGGCTGTTTTGAAGATACTAGTAATGACCAACAATAATAGATGTTTACAGAACAGTAGATAGTAGATAAACTCACATTTCCATCAGTAATGTGTTTAACATTAATCTTGATAAATTTCCTTGAAGTTTCGGCTTTCGTTGCTGAACTAGAATAATTTCCTCCTGTAGCAGCCCCCCCAACGTCACTCTCATTCCCTCCACCTATCTGTTCATTTCCAGTGCCACGCCGAACATTGTGAATTTTGACAGGAGAATTGTTCGGTGTAGACATCTTAGTCTTGGGTGGTATACGTAGTACTTGGCCAGGAAATATTGTTCTGGTTGATAAACGATTCGTTTTTATCAACTCTGATGGTGTTATATCGAAACTTGCCGAGACGGATGTTATCGTATCATTCTCTTTGACAGTGTAACTGATTGTTTCTTGCTTCTTCATGTTTGATTGTTTCAAAGGACTTGATGTAGTAGGAGTTGCTGATTGTGAGTTGGAGGAAGTTGAGTCTTCACGTTTGGCTCCACCTCCTCCATTTCCAGAAGTATTATGGCTCGTGGTGACCCGTGAAATTATATCCAGGTCAGCAAATGGATTGTTTAGATGAAATGACTGGTCAACCGATCGACTTTTGGCTCTAAAAAAAATACAACAAAAAATAATTCGTTAATGCCACAGTATTACATATTATTTCCTCGATTTAATTGTGCTACATATAAATAATAACAATGAGTCAAACAATATATAATTACTAGAAAACAATACTGCTCCTAAAATTCGAATTCAGTAACAGCAGCTGTCAGAAGTCAGAATATGATTCATTTCAATGTCAGCGAAATGAAATGCCCTACATAAAAAAACTAGTGGACCAGCCGGCCAGTGCCATCGAATCAGTTTGAGATTTAGTGACAGAGCTATTAAGACGTACCTAATTAATACAAATACAGATGATTAATACCGTTTAACTGACAAACCAATGTTTAATTACCAAGAACTTAAATCTGGAGGTTGGAGGTTTCACACTTGAATCAGAGCTAATATTAGACATCTAATGCTTTGACACCACATCTTTAATGGGCTACGCGATTACAATAACAGTCACGTCACAATCACATATCCCTCCATTAACGAATTCACGCTGATACTGATTAAAATGTTTATCTGTCCGAACTGAATTATGCGTTGATCAAACTGATCCAATATCTAACACAAAAACTCTGCGCTTGTTAAATTAATAACTAATTATATTCAAAATCGAACTCAGGCAACATACTTAAATTTTTGTAAATTCCTACATTTTTCTTTTAAAGAAATCCTCCTGATTCGAAAAAGTTGACAGTATCTAGTGCCTAGTCCTGTACTGTCATAGCAGGGTAGGATTAACAGTACAATCTACCTACAATAACTAAAGAAAATAATTTTACCCTTGGCAGTCTTTCAAAAGCTCCTCACATGTCCGGCATTGACACTCATCCTCATCCAAATGATATGGGCACCCACCCCAATGAAACATGATTACAATCTTAATCTTGTCAACACTTACTTATGGAACCAATGACCAATTCGGATATCAATTGTCAATTTGTCAGTCACAGACAAAACAACACCTTGACAATTAACGAATCTTCACGATACAACTCACTGTACTCGCTCGTACTCGTTCTGAGGTTCCCAATTTGATCAAACGAATAGGTGATAATTACAAATATGAAATCAATTACTTTTTCTTGAAACTGCGACGTAAACAAGTAATTATGTAACACATAACGTGTGCCCAGGGCACAGACAGACACAGAGCTCTTCGATGATCACTATCCCTAACAGAATAGCCGATCGAGTGAGCAAATTAACCTAGGTACAAAAAAAAACAACTACTCTGATGTCAGTAATCTCGGTTGTCGGTATCCTGCAAAAATCCCTTAAGAAGTTAAGAAAGACTCCGATTTGAATTCAAAACACAGTTGAAGGACCATATTTTGTATTACAATTTTTTTTTGCAATCTCTTGCAAAACATGCTACCCCAAAAAAAAATGTAATAAAGTGCGTAGCAAAAATCTACTACAAGCTACTAACAACAACTAATCAATGTTGAATACTTTAAGCAACTTACTGGAATGGAATTTGAACAGATATTCCATCACGAATCCTCTCTCTGAGGGAACGACGATTTGGTCCACCTGCTGTGAATGCCATATCTTCATTGCCTCTTTGCTTATTCTTTTGAAGCCACCATGCACACCAATACTTAATATAGCAAAAGTAGCAGCAACACACCAAGCACAATTGTACTCTCTGATGATGATTATATTATATCTTTTTTCCCTTTTGTTTGATTCGGCGGACAGAGTAACAAGTTTTTTTTTGTGTACTATAGATTACAGATCCCACATATATATATATATATATATATATATAATAATATCTCTTCGATACACGTAACAAATGTTATGATTCCAGCCACGGAAGGATATTACTTCTTGGTACAGAGGCTATGTATATATATACAATCACAATGTCAAATGTAGATAGGTATTAAATTCTATAAAGTTGTTGTAGTAGTACAAAGTTGGATTAGAAGTTATTATTGGAAGTAGTCGATGCTTGACTTGATAGTAGTAATAACTGGAGGAAAGAGCGAAGCAATATTCAATATATTTATATTTGATGGTTGGTTGGTAATATCTGTGGTGGAGGTAGTTCGTAGTTTAGTTGTAGTTAGTAAGTCGTCAACGTTAAAAATGTATATTTAAGTACTTTCGGAACTGACTCAAGGAAAAAACGTCGCTGACCACTGACGTTTCTTAAATAGTTAAAGGACTTGTCAACTAATTTTAATTTTCTGTCTCGAAGGTAAATATGTCTATTGCGTATTCCTTGACAGTACTAAATAGTCATCATCAATATAATATGTGACCAGTATTGCATGCTTAACTGACTCAAAAAATTGCTCTTGGAAGTATATTGTACTGTGTAGACTGAGGCAAAGTTATTCGATTTCGAGGTATATCTATATTTCTCTATATTTATATATATACTTATTTGTATGATATAGGTATATCCTATTCCCAGCCGTCACGGCGAAGACCACACACACAGTTGACACACTTGACAGCCAACTTGACAGTAAATCGTACAGTGTAAATCCTAATACTACATGCAAATGTTCAAGAGCTAATTAACTACCTAACTAGATTACCGTAATATTTAAAATGCTCTAATTGTCCTTTAAAATCCACTTTGTGTGGGAAAAAACGCTCTTGAACGCCCAAAAATTAATGATGCTCTGTCTACTCTTGAACGATACAGACCTACTAGACAAATAATCAAACCAAAACAATCTAAAGGTATAACCTATAAGGAATAGTATTATAATTATTACTTTTAGAACAACAGATAAGTAAATACACTGTAGTTTTTTTTTAGTTCACCTCAGCTCACTCACTGTCAGTCTATCAGTGTACTGCCCAATATTCAATACTCAATATTCACGTCAAAGCAAAAGTGTCAAGTTGCAAGTTTGAAGTCCAAGGGGACGTAGATGGACAAGGTATTTTTGAAGTGTATAGGAGAAATAAAAGAAGAAGGGGGGAAAAAAAGGAAAAATATAGGTAATTTTTTAACTCTGGACTTTGTGAACAAGTTGTTGTTGTTGTTATTATTGTTGTTGTTTCACAGATAGAGATGGATAGACAGGACGACAGGACAGAGAGCTATGTATTATGTATCATTCAAGAGCTGTTGTGGATTTGGATGGGAATTTTTTGGGTTGAGAGTGTGTCAGTTTTTTTCAGTGTTTTGTAGTTTAGTATTTTGTTGGATGGCAAAACTTAAAAAAAAATACAGATATCCTCTGTACAGTCGAGTTTTATTTTGGAACAAGTTGAGAGAGTTATCCAGTATATCCAGTGTAAATAGAGTTGATTTGAAATAGAAATAGTTTTTTTTATTCTTCTTCTTTCTTTCTTTCCTTCTTTCTTTCTTTCGTGGACTGACTGTGTGTTACTTGTTCAGCTTTTGAGACGTCAATGATGTTGACTCGTCCGTACTACTAGTCACTAGTTGTTCGTCTTCCCTTGTAGCATTGGTTTGGTGACTGTGTGAGAGTTCTTGGTTGTTCGTGTCGGATCGGAATTGGAAAAGAACAAGTTACGTCTTGTAACTTTGAGTATGTAGTTTTAGTTTTGGGAGTTTGGGGCTGCCCTGACTAGGAGTAGGGCTATATAGGGTCTATCAGTATAGCTAGGTGTTTGTAGTAGGGGGTAGAAACTGGAAAAAGGAAACTGGAAATATGTACCTATAGAGAGACCCTGTATAATTTCCCTCTGCCCTCTACTCTGTAGAAGAGATTCCAGGGTTTTTGTACTTTTTTTGCATCTCTTTTGGGGATGCCTTGGCTATGGCATGGCTTTGGCTTTGGCTTTGGGCTTTAGGTTTGGGGACTGGGTTCGATTTGGTGATGTGATGATTCTGATTCTTCTTCTATGTACTCTGCACTCTGTACTACTTACATAGATATAGTCTACAGGAGAGCATTTGGGATCTGATTATGTCTATATGGGGTGGACCAAGTCTTATAGAAAGTAGAGTAAAAGTAAAGTAAAGAGTGGTTACAGTTACAGCCACCTATAGAGAAAGAGAGAGAGAGAGAGAGAGAGAGCTACTGTACGTCCTAAAAAGTGTGCGAATAAAGTTTGTAAGGGGGCCTTTCAATAATGATGGTTGACATCGTTCTTTTAAATGGGTAAGCATGTTTAACACCTTTTAAAACGTTAATATCAAGTTTTGTTTCATTTCTTAAGAAAAGGTTAATTACTCGGTAGATAGTTTGAATTTTTTAAAATGTCGAGGCATTTCTTTTTTAGAATAACAGTATTTTGTACCTATACTGGTCATGTAATTCAATTGGGTTGACACTCTTTCAAAGGTATGTTTAGCCTTTTTTATTAAAAAAAAGAAAGTCTTTGAAAGTATTGTTGTGTCATGTGATGTGTGCGAGGCTCCAAGTTGTAGCTGAGAGTTTTACTACATAATATTGCAAGTTTCTATCCTGTCAGTTCCGTTCGGTCTTTTGGTGGTCTTATGCTTGAGTTTAGTTTAGTTTAGTTTTAGTTGCTTTTTTAGACTTGCTTTGCTGGAGCTGGAAATGCTGTGGATGTTTTCTCGGTGTTATTCAAGTATTCACGTCCGAATTCCGAATTTCGTCTCCGTCTTCGCTCCTTTTGAATTTTCCATTTACGCATGGGCCGATCAATGATGAGCATGCTTTTATCGGCTATGCGCATACGATATACGTTTTTTTTCTTCCTTTCTCAAAAGCAAATTTTTCAAAATTCTATCAACTTTAACCAGAACCAGCAGAAGCAACTCTTCCACTACACCACCTATATATTATATGCACCTGTCTATACCTTATTACTTCCACTATTTCAAACTATGGCAGTACTTTCTACTTTCTATCCACTTCCTCTCTCTCTCTCTCTGTCTATACATCAACCCATTTCATATCTGGACTGGAAACTGGCACTAGCACTATGTACTCTGGATTGGACGTAGAGGCATAGGCATCTTACAACTCATTGTCAGTACATCTATTATATAGGCTCAAATGGGTTTTGGGTGCTGGTTGGTTTGGTGGTGGATGGATGCTAATAGCTGGACTGGAATATTACTGAAAGACTGGAGGAAGTAGTGGAAATTGGAATGTTGTTCAATGTAAAATAATACACCGATTCCCTTTTCACTTTTCCCTATTTCACTGTATTCCAGGTTTTCGGTTTCAGTTAATTCACTCGGCAGTCAGCATTACCGGCCAATGCCAATACCAATACCAATCACATTACAGTCTTCGATTACTATATCTCTACTGATAGTCTCCGTTTTTTTTAAAAGCAAATAATGTGCCTATGTATGTACATATAAATATACACTAGTCCTATCAACCTCCATAGGTATCTCTTACTATCTCTCCTTACTAACGGCTCCTATAAATATTAATGAACATTATGATACAGGAAAAGTAAGTGAACTGCGAACTGGGAAAAAAAGTCTTGAAAGAGTCTCCTGGCTCTGATTGTGAGCGGAAGACGGCGACGGCGACGGCGAAAGCAAAGCAAACGAGTCCAGTCAACCAAAGTCAAGACCCAGCCCGATGCTTACCTTTCATATTTATCTTTTATTTTATTGTTATTATTATTACTAGCAGTCTTTACTTTTCTAGATTAGAATATTGCTTCTCTAGCAGGCTGGCTGGCTAGGCTGGCTGATACTGGCGTACTTTCGAGGCTCAGATAAGATTTTTCCAGTATCAACAGACATAGACTTGCTCCATCAGGATTCTATATTATTTACATGCACAAACAATAATGCAGACAGCAGGTATAGGACCAGTAGACCAGTCCTATCCGTATATGTATGTATATCTATAACCAAAACCAAATAACAATGCACTGTAAAGTAACGTAGGGTGGAGTACAGCTTATTTTTATTTACCTTTTGACGACTCTGACGGCATACAGATATCTACTAAACAGAGTAGATAATGCATTGTTTGCTGTTTGCCGTTTTGCTTAAAATTTGATATGCTTGTTTGCAGTTACTAAATACGTTTAGTGGTGGTGTAGTAGTGGCAGTAGTGCTAGGAAATAATTACCTATATCATACACATACATATACGGATGCCCTAGTAATTACGTATAGTATATCTATATATGTATCTATATATATATCTATAGATTGCCAAGTAAGTTTGATCCTGATTTAGTTTCGAGTGGCACGACTTCAGTTAGTATGGGTGAAGTTTCACCATCAAGTATGTAGATGCTAGAGACCCTAGATATGCTACGCAGGTATAGCCAATGTGTTTTATTATACCTTTTTTTTAATACATTATTTTACTTCCATAACCTTCCCCATTTCTTTCCCATATTGCATTGTGATTTGGGCTCCATAATTACCTCGTTTTCTTCATTTCTTTTAATGGTTCGTCGTATAGCCGTCGTGGTCGTGTCAACAAAAGGGAAAAAGTGATAACATGGCTCACAATATTATTTGCTCATATTCTGCTTTCTTTTATTATTATAATTACCTCATGCGAATTTCGACCATGTGAAAATATTTATACGTTCATCGTTCATGGGAAACAGCGTGCTGATAAATTGGAATGATGAATTTTGTGACTTCTTTGTTAGTTCAATTCAAACTAAGTTATTGATTTTTATGCATGATGAAGATAGTAAGTAATAGTAGGCATTTTTTTTATACAACTGGCAACCGATAAAACTATCCCGAAATGCAGATACTAGCATAGTTGATGACACGTACTGTGCTACCTGTGCCCATGGTTGCCCTTGACCTGTTGGCCCCATAATTTTTTTCGAAAAAAAAAAATAGAAACTTAAATCAGTTTTTTGCTATTATGTTAAAGAATGAGATCGTGAGCCACATACATATAATACATAGTAATGACTGGGTGCAAGAAAATCCCATGGATTAGCATTATTGAATTAAAAAAAGTGAATGAATTCATGAATAAGTATGTAGGTACATACCTTATGTAGAAACTGGAATTATGTGAAAGAAAAGTGTTTAATTCAACATCTGTTTTTTGTTTATTATATGAACACATTTTTTTTTGCCAGTAGTAAGTTTTGTTCATTTGCATAATATATCAGTATATTCAGTATAGTTCATTGCTTAGTTGTTCCTTTTGTTGTTTGGCTATTATAGTTATTGTTGGATAGAAGGTGATGTGGTGTGTATTTAAAGGTTTTTCTTTTTTTTTTTGTTGTGGTTAAAAATTGATTCTAAACAGATTTATTTTTTCTATTCTTGTCTCAATCCTCAATGATAACAACAGTTTGTTAAATATTTATGGAGTATTTTCACAGTATTTTTTTTCGGTATGGAATAGAATATAATGTAGAGTATGTATAATGATTAGGTATTATGGAAATTGTATCATAAGTTTTCTACCGTTACTTATATCTTCTGCAATTGTTAATTAAATATTCTGTGAAGAGTACTCGTGTCAGTAGCAGTACTTGTCACCTTTTGAACGATTCCTCGCGATGATTCCGTAGAGTAATTAATAATAACAGTAATAATAATCATACTTTTAAAACTTTTAAAACTTGGCAGTTGAAATTTAACAGGTTTGTTTCTTTTCTTGTATGTTTATATATATATGTAGGTATATAGTCATAATAAGTACATACTGTCTTACATATCGATAATTATATGCATCTGTCTGTACTCGCTGTATATACTGCATATATGTATATGTATGTCTTCGCTACTACGCTTGTAACTAGTAAATACTGTGTAGTAATATTTTTGATCGAAATCTAAATTGAAAATCGTTCTTCTACTATTTGTCCCGGTATTTTTGACTACGTAACTTATATTTCACAACTCAACGTTTCGGATGAGCTCATTCATTTTTTTTTATAGACCATGTAGTATGTACGTAGATATATATATATATAGCAGCTAGGTAAGTAATTATATATATGTATATATAGTATAGGTATATAATTATAACAGTTTGGTTTTGGTTATTTGAATTATTCGTTATTTTTTTTTGGTAAGTACTCAGGAGAGATTAGGTACCTATCAATTAGTGGATAGATTATTTATATTATTTCGTACTGGATATATGAACAGTTCATAGGGAATTTTTTGTGTATAATATATTATGTAGTAATAACATTTATAAATTTTTACAACAATTTCGTTTTAATTTTTAAAAAAGGACAACAGCTATAATAGTCATAGTATTATTATTGGTATCATTAACTCTAGTATTGGATTGGGAGATTGTATATAATATGACGTACCTACTTGGATTTCCTTCATTTTTTTTTCTTCTTTATTTATTTATTTATTTTGTAAATGAGTAGTGTATTATTATTTTGTCTTGTCTTGTGTCAAGTCGGGGTCATCTCATCCTGTCGCCTTTCGTCTTACATACTCTTTAATATTTAAATCGTCTACACTTCTACGTTTCATCTTCTTTTTTTTTTTAAATTATTTACAAAGTCTTTGTAAAATGGTATTTTACTGCGATTTTTTTATTATAATAATAGTAATTTCTTTTTACAGTAGTAATAGTAATATTTGTGTTGTAAATCTTAACAATTTTTAGTACCATAAGATGATAGTTATAGTTACTTGCCCAGATTTATCCAACGATCGATAGAGTATTCTAAAGCGGCTAACCATCGTTTCCTATCATTCTCCGTGTCCGTGGATAAATAATAGGATCGCATCGTGGGCTGAGGAGGTATTAATTCAAATGCATATTTCCTACCACCTAAAGAGGAGACTGTTTGAACTCTGTAACCGTGTAAATGGGCTGCACCGAGAGCTGTTGTTACCTGTACAATGGAACAAGAAAGTGTCAAAAAACATTTTCACAACAAAATTCGATTAGACAGTCGTCATTCGGAGAATCGCCGATTGTCAATCGTTTGAAGCCTTTGAACTATGGGAACGTTTTAAAAGAAGTTTTGTGAAATTCCCTGTTTTTCCTAGTTTTCTTTCTGTCCTGCTGATTTTTTTTTTAGTCAAAAGAACTCAAGAACTCACCTCTTCAGCCGTGAAGAAGTAAATACATGCATCCTTGAGAACACAATATCTTCTTGTCCATGTCTTGAGTCTTCGTCCTAATTTCCCCAAATATCCCGAACAGTCAGCATTGAGTATTGCTTCAGGTGGTCCCGTCACGTAACGTCCACTCAGGGCTATCCATTTGTCATCCTGTAGTCACGAACAATTTCGTGTAAATAATTTATTTCCCCGTACTTACCACGAGGCACCTACTTAAATCCTCTATACCCTGTGTCACTCGCTCTCTCTCTCTCTTGGGGGTCTATCAACTATTACGTCAATGCGGAGAACTGCATATCTTTTGAAAATACTTACACCATAAATGATCATAGACAAAAATTTAGACCTTTCACAACCCAAATGAATTAACGTAGTATTTGCTAGACCCAATTGAGCAAGGACTGTCGATACATACATGAGAGTAGGTAGTAGGGAGAAATATGTACACACATAATTATTTTGTACTGTGGATTACAAGTGAATTTGGATATAGGTTTGGATTTGGACTTGTATTTTCGAGTTGGACATGTGAATGTGGAATTGGAATTGGAATTGGTATTGGACTGTGTATGTGTGTGTGTGTAGTAGTAGTGGTGTTTTTTTTTGTTCGTCTGATAAAATATGAATTGTGTGAAACCTGGGAGCTCTGCTGAATAGCCGTGTCTATAACGTTCATCCATTCTTCTTTGGACTGATGACTAGTGGTGGCTAGTATTAAGGATGGACCGTTGAGTCTTTGAATTTGAAATATATGATCATAAGTGTCTTCATTTTGGAGTTTATGAACATGTCGAAGTTGACAATTCACCAAACTCACTGCACCCAGAGGAACGACGGAGGTCTCGGATTTGTAGTAGTGGAGACAGTAGTCGGATTTTAATGTGAACCATCTGAAATGAATTTTCATTATTATTACAATAATTCCAATTTCCAATGGCAATCACACACAATGTGTCCCTCATTAATGTCCTTCTAATTTTGACATATTTACATTTGGGCTCTAAATATTCACTCGCACAATCAACCGACGTTGCATTGGAGCAAAACAGACACTAGGTCGTTAGAACTAATGACAGTCCATTAAAACATAATGTCTACATTCTATCCGTAATGTTTGACCATTTCTGTATAGATAGAGTTTACACAAGTAGGTACCTACCTAAGCAAACATTATTGTCTCAAAAATAAAAAAAAAACTCAACAAATTGGGGCAAAATAATATGTTTTATCCTTTCAAAGACGCAAGTAGACTTTCATTTAAAAGGCGGGCAACTATAATATTTTGCTCCTAACACCTGTGAGCATTTTTAACATTTTGTTTCAGTTATCATCTATCGTACATCGATGTACCAGAATATCTAACTTTTTATCGTTTTTGAATACGCACACGTTTTGCTTTCTTTCGAAATGTAAAAATGAGAAACTGTGCACTTAGAAAACTGAAAGGCTTTGTGACTTTGTGTATTTATTCTGTTCTGTAAGTTTCTAACTATCAACTATGGAACAACCCAAAAGTTGAGGAAAAAGCAAACTTGTGCAAATCCTTACTAAGCAAGAGGGATTTAGGGGAATTTTGCTGTGTTAAGAGTTTTTGGACATGTACGCAACTTTGCATCTCAAGGGACGATTTGAATATACTTCTCTCTTATAATTATAAAATTAGTAGGTACTTGGTTAGTTCCTTCGTCTATGCTTACCTCTGTACCCAAGTATCTTCATTGTGTAATTTGAATAAATATCCGCTATAAACAATATCCAGTCTCTGATCACTACTCAGTATATTGGCTGTTCTGGCTAATTCCATTTCTAGTAAATCTGTTTTGGCTGCTATTCGAACAACGTCGGAGTGGGACGAGTCAAGGACGCTAATCCCATTAATCGTCATTATAACATCGCCAACTT
This sequence comes from Dicyrtoma fusca, assembly GCA_034695205.1. Classification (NCBI taxonomy): domain Eukaryota; kingdom Metazoa; phylum Arthropoda; class Collembola; order Symphypleona; family Dicyrtomidae; genus Dicyrtoma; species Dicyrtoma fusca. The sequence continues at coordinate 52,064 of JAQFZC010000413.1, forward strand.
CTAGTCCCGAGTCTTCAGCAGGTGTGGACGATTCCACAGCCGACACGACGACTGGACGTGAGCCATGAATTCGGAATCCAAATTCTCCACCTTGACGAGTCACCGTTACCCTTTTGTTTATTTCTACAGGGAACAAAGGAGAGATGAGAGAATCAAATCATTATTTTCTCACAGTCACAGTCATCAGGATACTCAGAATAAATCCGTGGGTGTATACTTTAAACCATATTCCAAAGAACAATTAGATGGTGAGTCAAGATTATTTATAATATTTTCCGTGTGCAAGAAAGGGTTCGGCCCTGGTATTTACCAGGTGTGGACAATATTGGTAAATACCGGTATTTACCTGGTCTGGACAGTACCTT
>JAQFZC010000414.1:0-52400 GCA_034695205.1 Dicyrtoma fusca
AAAATTACCCGTAGGCCTACGGTCTGTAAGAGGCCAGTTAGAAGAGAAAAAAAACAAGGGGCGAAGCCCCTTGTTTTTTTACTATTATTATTACGAATACCTTACACATGTTCCATCGGCATCCTCATAGCTACTGTACTCTTAATTCTATGCATGCACATAAGTACATACTGCTTAAGTAGTGTGGCCTTTCCCTAATTTATTTAATTTAGCTTTACCAATCCGCACAAAAAATAAAGCTATTCGCAGTCCCCGTCTTTATTTTTATCCTTTTACTCTTTTTAAGGTATCATGACGTTCACGGACCATCGTATAGCATCTGCACCTTCTGCATGTGCTCAGTGTTTGGTACTTTGAAGAAACAATTAATGAAATCTATTAAACAGAAAAAGATCGGCTCGTAGTTAATTGTTTATGATGTTTTAAATGATGATTTGCTAAAGACGGAAGTTTTCGGGCAAAACTCTAGTTGTAAGTCATGTACCATAAACAACAAACATAGAAGGAATAAAGTATAGTCTATAGGATTCATATTCAATAACGTGCTAGAATGGATTAATATATTTTGTACAATCCCATTCAGAAGAATTCTCATAGGTATACTTACTACGTACACACGTCCTTGATGTAGCATAATTGAAATGCCTTCTAAGTCTTCTGGCTATCTTTTGAGTTTTAGTTTTAAAACCAAATAAACTACTTAGAATCATAGTGTTAGCTGCAATTCTGTAGTAATATAGCTTTTAAACTATTGAGTACTCAGTACTATAGTTTTTTAAAGTGCTACCGTCAAATATAAAATATTACGATAGGGCGTGGTAGCTGCAGAAGCAATCTTTCGCAAACCCTACACTGCACACGACTGCGACGTATATCTGTTAACAAATTACATAAATGTCACGTGTAGCTTTGATTCGCACCAGTCGCACCTACTGTAAATGAACATAATAGTTACTGTAATATGGCAATCAATTTATAGTACATATTAGAAAGCTGAAGAGCACCATCGCATCAGCTTTTTGCGATAATAAAAGGGTGTGCTATACTGTCTATACTGCTATGCCCGAAAAAAGTGCACTAATTTCATGTAATCGTTGAATCGTTATAAAGTACTGATATACCACAGAAGGCTGGATGGCGTGGGTGGTCTGCATACACCTGGTTCATATGCCAGTGTAGACAATAATACAGTGATATTTTGCTATATCGACTGTCTGGCTGTCTCTATTCCGGTCTTTGAGTTTTACCCGTTCGATTGGAGCTGATACTTCTATTTTATAGCATTAAAGTGCACCACTGCAGTCCGGTAGTTGCTTATAATAACGGTTTTTACGTGAATGCTGGAATACACTACACTTTTACTCTGATATCGATGTACCGGTCTTGGTATTTACGCGTAGCAAAATTAACTGCCTATTCTGAATACAGAATCCTTTTAACACGCATTTCCTGCTTAAATATTTTAAAATCCCATATTATGCTTTTGCATGTTCTACAAATTCTCAAAGGAATCAACACCCTAAAACCGCCAATGCAAAGTAAGTAAACAGTCTAATTACAATGTAATTAGACTGTTTACTTTGCATTGTGGGAATACTCAGCATCTTGTTATGCAATTATTACACAATAAGATGTTAAGGCTTGAGTTGTTTAAAGCTGAGTTTAAATATGTACCTACTTGCAAACTTTGCTAGTGTTTGGTGTTCAACGCAGACTAAATGGTAATGGACATTCTGATAATGCGTACCTATACTTTAATCCTTAAGAACGCACTACAGGTGAGGATTTTTGTAGCTGTAATCATTCTAATTGTTCGTCTTTGTCCGTTTATATAAACAGAATACCTACTTACATATTTCCTACTGTAGAACTAATCAATTTAAAAAATCTTAATGCAGTGCGTCAATCTAATATGTACCGGCAGAAACCATTTATTATACAAGTACTCGCATGCCGGATATGCACTACCACAACAATGCAATGCAAACAGATTCCCCTGAAAGTAATGACTGATTAATCGAAATTGTACTGTAAACGAACACAATTTGTAGTATTTATTAGCGTTGATTTTGTATTATATTGAAACGAATCCCATCCTAATCCATCCGTTGAGATAAGTGGCCTTGAACTTGAACAACGTATTTGAAATACTAATGATTACTTGCGGAACTAAACTCCCTTGCAGGTGAAGTTACCCGTCAACTTTCTCTAGCGCTAAAAAACAGTACTAAACTAACAAAAACTAGATACTTTTACTTATGTTACAGTAAGTATTACGCCCACACAGTTGTAGCATTTGAGTAAGAAAAATGGCAAAACTATTTCTCATGCGATGGGTAGTAGAACTGTAAAATATGTACATACATAGTTCTTATTCAGTAAGCAAATTACAATGTTTATTGCTGAAGCGATGATAAACAGTAATAAACAAGGGATTGCAACATAATGCAAGACTCGCACATCAGGATGATATAGTGATACAAAACCGATTCAAAGCTAAAACAGCGATATGATCATAATAAAAAGTCTTTAGTGAGCCTAGCTTTAAAAATAAATCAAACCTTAAAATTAATTCACGTAATAAAGGCTTACAAAACTGTTATGCCATTTTAAGTTCTTAACATTTCTACATCGCAAACTTTCTTTTAACGTAATACTGGATACAGAATAAATAAATCTTTGCTTCGGGTTCAGTTTACAAAATTCATAGTCAAATACTACATAATTTATTATTTACATTTTCGCATTATGTACAAATTATTTCATTCATTTAAACGTGAAATATGCAATTCACTAGTATACTAGCTTGAATAATTGTAAATGGACTGTATTTCCTAGTTTCTCAAAAGGTTTAATCTTTTCAAAACGGTAATATAGGTAGGTACTTAGTTTTGAATGTTTTTGACAAAGAGGAATTTCTAGTTTTGACCATTTGAAAACGGTAATTTCTAGTTTTCTGACCTTTTAAAAGTGTTATTTATTAGTTTTGACTTTTTTGAAAAGGTGTTATTTACTAGTTTTGACCATTTTGAAAAAGTTAATTTATAGAATTAAACACTTTTGTAAAGCATTCTTTCCATGGTTTGCCAGTTGCGAATAGGGCGATTGGGACTTTTAAAAGAACTGCAGATAGGAAGTTTTGCAAGTTTGCTTCCCGGTAAAAGAAATCCTAGTTCTGCATGCGTATTCAACGGCTGTGCACTTAGATTGGAGTGATTAAAAAGCAGAATTAATATTTTTCTGTGTTCTGGTAGCAAGAGAGTGAAATAGAGCTGTACAGTCTTCACTAAATGCTCGCAAGTTCTTACTTAATGAGGGACAACTTAGCGAAAACTAATATTCTCGGCAGGTGCATAATGAATGAAGACAAGGTATAAAGTAGGCAGGAGGATGGAGATAATTATTTAAATAATAATTGTGCATGGATCTCGCTCTTGTTCTGTCGTGTAGAGTAAGGTAGTGTGGATGTAGTTAGCGTCACTGAGCACTTTGTCAACCCTGAGAAAGGGAAATGTAATGCCATGTAATGCGGTTCATTTATTGAGACCATTTAGTGTCTAAACTCCACCTCAGCCTCTAACTAAAGTTAATATTGTTAGTTGTGCATGTGATTCGAAATTCATATTTAAATCTCCTAATCTAATATGTGCGAAGCTAGTCTATGATACGGGTTTGGAGTCATCCCTGGGAATTCTATTATTATCCGCTACCTATATATCATTTCATTACTAGGCTGCATGAGTTCCCTTCATAAATTTTGAATGACTTGAGCTTCAAGAGGCTGAAAAGACACTAAGAATCATCTGCATGATAATGAAATATGGTGAAGAGCTGGGTTCTGGTTACGCTATTTACCTCACAAGTCCACAAGAAATGATAATGAGGACTCATGAAAATTCACTCATTCTCAAACATGCTTTGCACTCATATGATACTTTCATTCTGAGATCCCTTTTTTCTTACTCCTTAGTATGTAAATAATGTCATACTCGTTTTGGTACGACGTAAATACAACATTATCGGTATTGGCACAGCACAACGAGCTGGTCTGTGCCAATAGTAGTGAGTTGTACGAGGGAGATGTATTGTTGTTATAGAAGGGAGTCACCACTAGCTATTACAACAAAGCAAGGCCCTCAGCTCTAGCTACTTAACTCGGGAGCAGTAATTGTAATTCCAAAAAATTGCAAACAGGTGTATATTATGTGTGTTGACCGGTAGCACCGTGACTATAACTATAATATGTATGGAATGACCACATTACGAATATAATCAATAAAGCCTCAAAACAAATAAGAAAGTGAAGTCAGTTCAATCTTGAGAACAAATACTTAGTAACGTATTATACCTAATACACTAGACCGTGTCTTGAATATTACAATATTTTGTGGGAATCCTCAATAACAGTTAAATTATGTAACTTACTTGTAAGCTTTGAAAGAAGACCACGTGTCAAATCTTAGTCTAAGCAGTTAATTATTCTAAGAAGTTAACGTAGGTATGCTATGTCCAATTTCCACAGTAAAAAACAGCGGATATGAAAAACTGAATTTCCAGAAAGAAGTAGAAGCAATTGAATAAAGAATACTTCTAGTACTTAGGTCACTGGACACATTTTTTTACAGATTTCATACAAATCTGAAGGAAGATTGGGTATACATACAGTAATTTAGTTTGCAGAATAATTTGTCTGGACGATGTTCATTTATTTCCTGAAACGAGTTGATTTTAAGTAAAATACAGTACATGAGCTTTGACTTCCTTTCCTTAAAGGTACAGTATAAAGCAAAGAAAATACTTAAACATAGTCTTCCAATTTTAACATGGTATTTAGAGAGAGAAAAGAATGCGTGAAGTAATTACATATTTACAAAACTAAAGGTATAGACAGACCAATATTACATATTTTTACTTTAGGATTTTTCGGGATACTAAAAGGGAATACATGCGTATGTATATATACATACATACATGGCAAAGTTTGCCAGATTCTCAAAACAAACAAATTATTTAAATATCAAATATCATGTTTACAACTCGAGTAAGTACATACTGGAAAGGGTACTACAAATATTAGCAATTAATAATGTATGTATATCAGAATAAGAAAACATGTAAAATGCAGATACCTGAAAGTATTTAACTGAATTTAATTCGTTTTCAGACATTTAATCTAAGCATACTATATATACAAGTGACCATTGTGTGCCTTTTTAAGTTTCACAAGCGTTTCATTTCAAATTTTCGGGCATCCAAGTTGTGGTGATTACTTTAAAGCAGAACAACACAGTAGAATAGAAGTAAAAATTTGGAGTACCTATGTTCATATACATACGTATTGCCCTTTGCTTCTAGACCGTTGCAAGGTCTACTATGCGATGGTACGTCCATTTAAATATAATGGGATTCATTCTAGTTTAGCTTGAAATGCTAATCTATGAAACTATGAGTTCAGTTTTAGCTAATTTTATACAGTTCAATATGCTGGGTAAGCTAGACGACAGCCTGTAGCCGTTATTAACGCTATGTTGTTTGTACATTACACCTGAACTTCCTTTCGATCTTAATACATAGGATACAAGGAAAAAAACGAAGCAAAGCAACTGAGAGAAACGGCGTACACTGTACAGCAATACATTGAAGATGTAAAAATTGATTATGGGCATACATAATAATGCAATGAGTAGTAAAGGTCACTAGAACTGAACTGACCTAATTTAAATAAGTTTCTTTATCAAGCCAGACTGTGTACAGAACTTCCTTTCCTGTGCTTCCATCGCCAAACTCAAAGAGCATTTCTATAAAGATATTTTTATTTTATTATGGAGTGAGTGACACGATGGAATGGATGCAGATTAGACCCTACGTCACAAGTTAGCCATTCTACATTTTAAGGTGATCAGTATGTAAGTATATTTATAATCATGATGCTACGCTATGCGTCATAATACACATTTGCTGACTGCACTTCGTTTCTTAACTTATTATGTATCTCATTTCCAAAAATTTTCATTTACTTAAGTACGAGGTGTGTGTATGTATAAGAAACCATACAAGTTTTTTGCAGTAAGCTATATAAGGATGTAATACAACAATATTTGTATCAGGTATGTACATAAATAATCTCTGATTCAATAAACATTATTATTTATAATAAATAAAAAATTGAAAATGGAGAGTCCGCAGAGTTTCTTGGATGCAAGTTCTTGTACTTGTTTGTAAGTATCTGTATTGCTCCTCCAGAAAAATGTATGATCTACATAGCTTCCAGGTTGAAGGAACTGTATCCATGAAGAATCGGTGGCTACAGTCAACTTTTCTTGATTACTTTCCATCCATATTCGCAGTCATTCTGGCATGAAATCCTTTTTTACGTGTAAAACATGGAACATTTAAAATTTAAACGGTGGAGAAACCTTGAGAACAAATAAGTTTGTAAATAGAAATGGGATTGACTATTTATTTACTTACCCCTAATCATTCTCCACGCAACAAATGAGGGAGGACACGAGGACAGATATATACCTATTAGAGCAGGAAAGTTATTTACCAATAATTTCTAGAATGAGTTCTAATCTTTGTAGCATTGATAACTTATCAATTATCAAAGCAAATTTGTTTGAAATCGACTAAAGATGTATTATAAATTCCAATTCATGGTTCGAGAGCTATAGCTCAAACTCAAACTGACTCCAAAAGCGTCGTTTTTCCTTTAAGTGATCGTGTATTTCGTTGAATGCGTGATCACCTGCTTGGAAATTTGGAAACGGTGGAATCTTTCGTCACTCTAGGGACTAAAGGTTCCTCTAGTAATAAGTATATGTGTGAGACAAGTCAGTATCCTTTCCGGAATGTGTATCCCCATACGCACCGGCATACGATAAAAGTACAGCAAAATCCACAGGGTAGTACTCGAGAGTATTGTTAGGTATTTAACTTTTAAAAGGTTTGTCTAAATTAGCAAGTATGATTCTTCAAAAGTGTATTAGCTAATGTGCTCAATTGTAGTTTAACTAGTCAGAACAAGAATAACTATCGGTGAATTATCTATTGACTGCCAATAGTAATTATTAATTGTTTCATAATTATTTTGCCTTGCCCCGACACGACCTGAGCAATTGTGCTCAAATGATCGCATGTAGTTTAATCATTTCACAGATAAGGTTTTGATTGGTGACAACTTTGTTTTGAAATCTTTGCACCTTTAACAAATTTAAATTGATTCAGCAATTTATGCCAAGTACCTTCATATATACCACATGCAAAGCTCCGGCTTTGGAAAACTAATAATGGGGAATTATCTGTTTAGAGGCACTTACATTAATCAAACAAAGTGAATGAATTGCATCTGATAACCAATTTAAGTAGATAAGCGGCCTCTTGGTTAATTTCATGCGTATAAACATCCACAATTAAGTATGACACAAGTGATTGAGATCGGCAAGTATAGGGAATGGAAATGGACCCCTTTGCAATTGCACTGAAGCCGAAATCAGTATCCCATCTGTGATCTGCTACAATGCAACCGCTTGCCACTACTCTAACGATAAGAAGTATGCAGGTAAGTTCCAGGCTAAAACAAATGTTTCCGACGTCTAATCAAATATTCAATGAAATAATTTAAAAAAATTATTAATTCCGAGCACGTCAAATGATTCCCTACGCTCAAGTAAATCAAGGGAAATTATTTCCGACAGTGCGTTTCATAATTATATGATGATGGGGGTGGTCGCGGTCTGTCGGAGTACAGCTCCTACAGTATGAGCTACCTAATTGTGCTCGTACAAACAGTAAAGACATCATTAGTCTTTATTAAAAGCTCATAATAGGAATCTCATATCCAACAGAGAGACCCATGGGCCGAAAATCCGTGGCGGTGGTGTATTTATGGTAGTAATGCAATCATGAACTGACACTCGAACATGAAATTATCGCTACAGACAGATACTGTTTTTTTATTGAAACTATACAGACAACTGAGCAAAGGAATGTATTTGTGGACTTATACAAATACAAATAAAAATAACTATGAATAACTACTACGAAATATGGCAGAAATGATTAAGTTTCCTCTCAAGATGTAGTACACATTATAAAAACTTAAATAAATCAAATATTTCAGCTATAGACGATATGTAAGTACGTACTTTAGACTTCCACACGTAAAACGGTAATCACTGGAAGAAATCAAACGGAGGAAGGAAAAGTTAGTATTGAATGATTTGACTAAATAAAATGTAGAATCCAAGTAAAATAGATTGTCGAATTTTAGTAACTGTTTTAATACACACACTTCTACTCTGCTGGAATACATTCAAATTGTTATAGTTTTATGTATACTTAGTACACTCACTTGTGTACCATAATGACAATTGATCACCATATATAACGAACATATCATCATCATACCGTAACTTATCAATTATCATCATCAACATCTTCATCAATAATAATAATACGAAGAACAATAATAATGTGGGTACATATGCTGTACTTCTCAATACAGGTAATTAAATATCTCTCTATTATGCGTAGATACTGGAATTGATTCTAATGATTAATTTTGGGTTCATCGGACATGGAAAACAAAATCACGGTTATCCAGATATATACACTGACGACAATTACATCAACAACGACTGGTTTTCTTTAAACAATCATAGATAAATATGGTGGTGAGATGTTGGAGCCTTTTTATTTCTTTGTGTACAAGTAGATAGCTACAATAAGACCGTAAAGACCCAAAACTTCGGCAAAGATGAGAATCAGAATCATGCCGACGAAAAGGCGCGGCTGCTGAGCCGTTCCCCGTACACCTGCATCTCCTACAATTCCAATTGCAAAGCCAGCTGCTAATCCACTAAGTCCGACCGCCAATCCAGCACCCAAATGTAAGAACCCTCTGGGGAATTCAGAAAAACAAATTTTTATTAGCAAATGCGATGATTTCAATAACTCTAAGTGAAAATCATGTCAAATTAAAGGGTTTACGTGTAATGGCTTCATAAAATGACGCCAAACATCCTAAAGGCATGATTTACCTACTAATCAGCCCTAAAAAGGGAACTATTGGGAATAGATGTCGTTACCTATTGTAACACAAACATACAGCAAGTTATAAAACAGAAAAAAGGCCAACTTACTGAAATGGTGTGTACTTCTCGGGGACATCCAAATCACCAGCTATGAGGACTGCGACGACGAGACCATAAATGGCAATGATACCAGCCATGACAACAGGAATGATACTTTTCATGATTAATTCGGGTCGCATGACAGACATAGCTGCGATACCCGTTCCCGACTTAGCGGTACCATAAGCGGCTCCCAGTGCTGCAACACAAAAAAACATACGTAATTAGTAAAATACTCAAAATTGCTGCCTCGCATCTCATTCTATTAGTCATTATACAATTTGGAAAATTAGATCTTAGAGACCCTTAAGAAGAAATAAAGAAATATATAAGGATTTATCAACGCCATGCTATAAGACGACTTCGATTATCATCAGTTCTGTATACAATTATTTAATCTTGGAGCTGAACCCCAAGGATTACAGATAAGAGAAAAAATTGGATGGAGTCAAGTATGTAATGACACGATTACGTGTCAGTTTATTTTATCTCTAAAGTTTTCTGCATAACAATACATACATAGATTTTTTAAAATATAAAACCAGTCGGATGTAAAGTACGTGCATAGCATAGTACTTTAAACGTTCAAATAATAGATACATTACATGTGCGTCAATTTAAGAAACAGTGCACTTTGTACTTGTGCTCTAGCTACCTGTCGGTCATGTTTGCATCACGGCACGAGTAAGATGGCATTGAGATTCAATTTCTTCAAGACCTTCAACAATTCACACTTAGTCTTGCGAAGAGATGTTGTTTGTCACACAGCCCCAAAATACTTTTAAATTACATACAGGAAAAGTAACAGAAGCCAAAACACCTGAGATAGTTCATACCAGTGTAGTGCAGTAGGACAGTATCAACTAGATACATCCAATAAAACATGATTATATATAATTAAAGCAATTTCAATATTTTCAAAGCCAAGTCATCAACAACTAACTGAGCTAACACATCCTAATTAACTTCCACAACAGTAGCTTGCTATATTTTGAGCTTCTACCATTAAGACTATTAGCTGCTCTAGCCCCTGATCATTCGAATTTGTTCACTAATTACTAATCTAGTAATAAATGACAATTCAACTAGAAAGAATTTGGTACTTCGGTACTTGCATGGAATAGCCCTACCAATCGAGAGTTACATTAATCCATACAAATGAGCTACAGTTCGTCAAAAGTTAAAAATAAGAAGGATCCTACGTAGGTAGGTACAGTAGATATTTCATTTCAACAATGTGTCGCCTCAACCTGCTAACTACCTTTACCTCTAGACTAGAGGCTCTAGTCTCGTATGTTATTACAGGATATAAGTACAACACGCCTGTATGTAGCACCACAATGTCTCTTCTTCAGCTGTTTACACAAGCTAAATGCACAAATCCAAACTGGCTCGACCTTCGAAAACAAGTAAATAGTTTTCCAGCCAGTTCATTTGGTGGAAATATTAAGTTACGTGTACGTTTAGCATTATGGCGAAGTAATATTAGTAGCTGTATCTGCTTGTCTCGTTTGTGTCTGCATTACACAAATAAGCTGGGTATGTCGAAACATCCTCCTGCTTCAATAAAAATATCTAGGTAGGTACAATGATTTCGTATCCTATAAAATTACGAAATTGTTCGCTACAGCTACAATACTACCTTGGCTGGATATGAATTTATGAATTCTGATTTCAATTCACACCAAACCCTCAAATCAACTGTGTCGTCTTCTCATATTCATTGAACTCATGAAAAATCCATTAACATTTACTTGAACAAACCATAATTTAAAATGGAAGCCGTGGTAATTAAAACAACATTCAACATATTGACACAACAGCGAGAGGACTTGGCAACATAGTTAACGACAACGACACCACGCTGGAGGATTTTTAGTCGTTATCTCTCAATATGAAATCTATGTATACATAGCCTAACCTCCTACCCTGTACTCAACATCTTTGCCTATAAAAGAAAGTTAATTATTGCCATGCTAACAAAGTGTGACATTCAAATAAATGTGAAGATCTATCTAATGCTGAGACTCGCTATCCCGTATACCTACTCTCAAAGCAGAAGTCCCTGAACCTCATCTAATGAATTTCATGAAGCTTTTATCAACTTTTGCGTGTACTGCATTTGAGAAAAGAAGTTCTTGACTCAAATAACAACTACAACTACAGGGATCAGAAATAAAACGAGCTACTCGGTAAAGCAGCCTTACACAGCAGAGAATGCAGCTCCACTTCATTCCAGTGCATCACCACATAATTATCCTAATTTTACCAACAAATTTTGGGGACACTTCAACCATTTTTATTCGTTTAGCGATGGAAGTTTGGGGAACCGCAAACGACAACATAACAGCAAAATAACATTACAAAAAAACATGTACAACAATTTGTAAAATGAGCACAGCGTAGCGACAGCGCTATTTCCGCTATTCCCGAAATTAATCTTCGACTTACACCAGTATAAACTGGAGTTTTAGTAAGTTTTACATGCCTTTAGAGTAAGGGATGCCTAAACTCCTCGGAGAGGCGCCGTCCCCAACGACAGTATTTTCGTTTCAACATTAAAGCGTCTCAAGAGCTTGGACCACATAAATAACTGATCCATGACCAAACAGCAAGATTTCCTTGTCCTTAAGAATCCTAATCTAAATTACGCGCTCCCCCCAACAAACTATATTTTCAGTTAGAATCCTTCCCTATTAAATTCGTGAAAAGACGACTTCCCAGTTAAGAGCAAATATTAATAACGTCAATATCAAAGGTCTCAAAATGAACGTCTTATAGAATCATGGAAAATCATTACAAGTTGCTCTTATCTCTAGATAGGTAGGAATTCAATAAAACCCAAGCTGGTTGAACTGACTGCGGCAAACTTTAACGAAAATGGCTTACTTAGTGAACCCCTAATTCAAGAGTAGCTGAAGCGAAATAACCCATTAACATCCATCCATACAGTGTAGGACTCATCAGAGGATTAGTCTGACATACAGTTGAATGAATTTAAATAATATGACGTACCTACGCAGATGTAAATCACATGATGAATCACGTTAATGGCATCACACTGAAATAAAACTAACTTTTTTTTAAAAACTAACTCCTATACTCCTATTCCACAAGTCTTAGCCGACAGGTACATAAGATCATAACAATATTTCATGACAGCATAGTAGATCTGCCAATGGAGTACAAAAAATATATTATTCATTAAATTCTGCTTAGCATCCACCTCTATTTTATTATGTATGCTTTTGGTTCTGAATTGGACAACCTTCGGTTTTTACAATACTCTATGCCTTGCTTCAAACTACTGATCCTACCAACTCAACTTCACCATCATGCAAATTAATAAGGGACACCTAGGCTTGCTAGGATTTTTCAGTACAACGGAGTGGCACATAAATGTCAGTGTTTAAATAGCTCATTGAGAGTATTCATCCTTCTATTCATGACAACTTTTCCTCTTCCTAAAACTACACAGGTAACACAAGCCATCCTACCATTAATTTTCCACAAAGGTGTATGCGTATACACAGTGTGTACCCGAAGCAACTTTTTCTCTTCCTGTAATAGCCAACCATGTCATAGGACGTGCGTAAAAGCAAAGCTAAAACTTTTAGCATTGACTACCTATTCCACGCAAATATAAATAAACTCAGTCAAAACCATTCCAAAATGAACACAAAAAAAACTGCTTTTAATAACCCATTAATTTCCTGTATCAGCAAAGACTGATGACGACATTATTTTGAATCACGCGTGAAAAATAAATAGCATCAATATATGTATAGGTATCTAGTCAGTTTGGTTTAGGATACGGTATATGATATGTATATGGACTACGGATGGTTGATGGTAGCGATACTGGACTGCTACAGATATATTTAATTAATTATTAAATATCAATACAACTCAAGAGTGCTGAGCCTAGGAGTTGAATAGAGTTCACATGTGACTGACCACGGAGAGTTAGTCACTCAATACCAATACACAGATACATTTGGTACGAGTTCTAGAATAAAGCTACAAGAATTGTATAGTTTATATTTATTTTAAATATTTACTCCTAATCGAAAACTACAAACTGCTGCTCATCTTGTATATCACATTCATGCATAGTAAATAAATATAACTGTATGCTGCCAATCATGGATATGCAATGTAGGTAGGTAATTATATTGGAGGATAAAGGCGACATATGCAAGTACTGTAGAGACGATCACATGAGACTGTCTCATTTGCATGAGATAAAAATTTCCCTTTACATACGCAACAAGCATTCCTCATCCTCATGGAGGTAGGAAGGTTCTTTATCTCTCCGATTATAATATGATGAATGCTAGATTACTTCGCAATTCAATGTAAATTACAAACTATAGAAACCACAAAATTCACAGGGGCGGGTACTCACAAAATTTGGCAGGCCCAACTGCACTATAAAATAGGTAATAATTATTTTTTCTTATTTGAGCATGTTGACACTGTCAGATTTAGACTGACTCGTGTTTAACCCCAACGTGTGTATACCAACCAACTCCGAGTCAAATGGCTACGAACTTTAAAGCATTTTTTCTAGGTAGTCTATATAATATATAATTCCATTTAAAAAATTGCATACGCAAGTTAAAATTGTAATGTGGAAAGAATTTAATTACGATTCAAGGATGAGAATAACTTATCCTCTGGCAAAAAGGTTTGACATTAATTTGAATAATATTAGGAAATGTTTAAGCTCTCTTCTGTACTTCAGTAATTACACGTACCTACTTTACTCGAGCTATTAAGACATTAAAATAAAATGAGGTTGTGTGGTACACTAAGTTCACGTCATAATTATCAATCGTCGAATCAAATTTAGACAAGACGAGACGAGAGACATACAGTGTATCACTCCAATTGCAGCATTGGGTACATAAATCTATGTTTAAACGAGAGACGAAACTTCAAGAAGAAACGAAACGAAACCATAGGGACAAAAATGCAATAATTCACATGAATCTACACACCTTTATCATTTTTGGATCACGTCAATAGTATTCCCGGTAAAACCACGTAGGTAATCAGAATCTGCATATTATTTGGAATTATCTTATATACACACAGACATTTCCCTAGTTCGCAAACAATCGAATCCGAATACCTAATAGAATTAACCAATCACGTTGAGGATATTTATGTGTATAAGATAAATCGATATGTATGTTTAATCGCTAACGGATGCCGAATTTTAAACTTATAGACAACAAGATTCACAATCCATGCAAACTCCAAGGATGTGTATACTGTATACAGTTTTGAGCATCACTAAACTTAAAAACATAATAATGATAGAGAATCTGCGCTGCAATTAAAATCAAGACAGCTTTAAAAGTAATGAAAATCAGAGGATATACCCTTCAACCAACTATACTCATCTATTTAAAAGCTCAAATATTTACTATTATAATGTCCCCGGACTAAAAGGACAGATATACATATACTAAGGTACTGGAGCGCAGTCATCGAGGATACTGCACGCAAATACTGAACACGGACCTACAGAATAGGTAAAGTCAAGTGGAGAAGAACAGATTAGTTTGGCTGTGTTAAAACTTTATCGAGTCTATTGAGAGCTAGTTTCAGAAGCTCGTGTGCATATTGCTACAGAACTAGAAAAAACATTTATGGAAAATACGGAGATGATAGAATAATGAACAAGTGGCAGTTGGAATAAGTAATGAGATACAGATAAGATAGAATTGGGAGCGCAAGAGGCAAATGGCAATGGCTATTTCTAGTATAGTATATAATCATTAAAGCGGATCCAGAGCTTTTATATACACAGACTTGCAACCTACTACATGCATACTGTCGTCAACCGTTCATGTGGTTCTTATAATAATAATAATTTATTATTAATCATCAGTTTGGCTTTGGTTCAGAAAATACAGTGGACATTTCAAGTGGAGTAGGATCAAATATGGTTGCAGAATGATCCAATATATATCCAATAACACTGAAGGAGAGAACACACCTCCAAATGAGAAGGAAAAGGAGTGAGATGAAGGATTTACAAAAAAAGGCTCAAGACTGAAATCAATTCGGCCATATTTCAAAATAGATCCCAATATCTCCCTATTAGACTTGACTCCTTGTTAATTTCTGACACTCTCCGAGGGTTTAAATGGTTAATTTTGCTTGTCGAGAGAGAAAAATCAATGAGGACTGTACATTCAAATATGGGATGAAACTAACGGGTAATGAATACCGTCAGAAAAACACCCTCCAGAGACCTCAGCAGAACTACATATTCGCAACGCTCATGGTCAATGACAGGAGGAAAGAACCCACAACCCAGCAGAAGATATGCATACAATGCAGTACAGATCCCTACAAAAATAATCATATTGTCCCACGTCCCACAGCCAAATTATTTAAACGAGGATATTTTGTTTTAAAAAAAAATAAATCCCACCACAAGTACAAACACGGAAAGAAGTTAGAACGCAAAAAATAAAGCGCAGGTGACGCTTACAGTAGTTGTAGTCACTCGTCAGTACCATCAGGAAACAGGGTTTCTTATAGAATTACATACATCTACTGCCTTTTTTCAACCTACCTCCCAATTCCCAATACATATTAATCATATACTTTGTAACATCCAATGGAATTATACAAGTCACAAGTTGAGAAGGAAATATGATTAAAAATATACAATTTCCACCTCCAATATATATAAATATTTCAGATTTTCCACAACTCAATCATCAAAGATCACGGCCCCCCTCAAAAAAAAAACAAACAACACAAAAAGACACGAAAAATATATTTTAACCAACCAAAAAATATCCTTTAAAATGACAAATTGAACTTACCACTGAATACCATTGCTGAGGCTGCTCCCATAACTCCAAAAAATGGACCGTAAATAGGATTCTCTGCCATTGCTGTGAGTATTTGATGGGAATGTGGATCACAACTGGAAAAATGTACACACAAGTAAAGTAAGCGACGATTTATCAAAATCTCTCAGGTAACAGAGATGATGAGAGTGGATCCGATGACTGAGAGGAAGTAGTAGGAAGATGTGAAAAGACGAGAGATGACTAGGTTATGACCGAGCTACCCCAGTGACACTTTGCCTTTAGGAAGAAAAAATTAACGTCTGTGATACAAATCACCCAAAAGACTTGATGGCAATACTTAATGAACTGCGGGATCTCCTTTTGCTCTTGATTTCAGATGTCAGTCAACCACCGCCCCGTCCGAATCACCGATTCAATATACAGCAAGTCTCTTCAAATGGCTGGTCCTTCACTGACTCACAAACCAACTATGAGCACACGGAGGAGTTCCGCAGACACAGTCGCTCACTCACAGTCAAGAAAAGGCGAGTCAAAAAAAACAGTGGTGGTGGTGGTGGTCGGCCGAAACGGATCGTCCATGGACGTCCCCACGAATGACGAGTCCGCATGACGAGGAGCCCATCCTCGTCATTGGCCACAGTTCCTTCTCTGTCCGCCCTCTGCCCCCGTTCAGAGCACGGCCGTCGGAGAAACCCATGGACGGCGGCGTAGCGGCCTCCGTCAGCGGCGGTCCTCCTCCCACAACAAACCCCGGCCAAGTCCGGCCCATTTAGGCGCCAACTCCAATTTAAAGCCCCATGCTCACCCCTTCGCACTGCCACCAGCCTCGAAGGCCCACGCACAAACTACGCTCCCCATGAAGAAACTTGGGAATCCCTAGCGCCTTTCAGTTACATCCATTTTATTTTATTTTTATATTTTTGACACTCGCGCAGCCTCACGTCATTTATGCGGAGCCCCCTACAATGCCCCTTCATGTCTTCCGTATTGATCTTCTGTGTGGAAGAACGAGTTTCTTCGAATCCAAGTGCTGCGAGCACGTGTCAGCGATCTTCCGAATTCTGATCCGAATTTTTGGAACCAGCAAAAAAATATATGGGGGTATATATAATTGTAGATATATGTAGAAATATTTACAACCTAAAAGTAGACAAATATTGACTCTTTCATCTTTTGTGTTTCCGTCAACTTATTTGTAATGGTAATTGTTTATAATTTTGAGTCTTGTGGACAAGAAGTTTTATAAATGACTTGTTTATTTGTCAAGATTTCGAATTGGATACTGGATCACATGCTCAAGAAATATTATTGAATTGGATCATACTCATGATCTTGACCTTGAATAGAATTTGAGTCATTAGGTAAGTCCTTAGGTGTATAATCCGGTTTTTATTTTATTATTTAAATTATTAGGTTGCTAGATGTAAGTATGCACTTTCAACTTTCATTTGTGAGTTGATTATAGTTTTGGTCATTCGTAACGTGACAAACTGGCGAGGAAATAGGTTGTTCGTTGTAGGTACTCCTATATTGTGAAGGACTGTGATAGTCATAGCTTGATACGTTTACTCATTTTTCGATCCGGGCTTCGGTCGGTGTCGGTGAGGAAGGACGGAAAAGTATTTTGACTTAAAAATGTTTTTTTTTCAATTTATGAAGGAGCCTTACTTGAGGACTTTACCGCGACGTGACGGTCAGCAATCAACAGTGGGGACGTCTTGTTGTGACAGGCCAGGTGTACGTCGTTTCGGGAGAAGACGGGAGTTAGGATTGGAAGTTGTTTTTAAAGCTCTAGGATATTGGAGATTGGACTGCTTCTTTTAGGACTGGCAACTGGGCTGAGGGCTTCGGTTTAAGTGTGAAGTCATAGGACCATAGTGGGATTCCTTTTTGGGCAGAATAATGAAACATTATAAGGTAAACACTAGGTGTGAAGTAATTGCATGTGTACTAGTATTTTAGGGAATTTTAACTGTTTAATGAATGTACTAAAAAAATTAATGGTACATAGAGTGCAATTATATTATATTATATACGTGTCATGGGATCTGGAAGGTTTGTAGTGCAGTCATGTAGGTAATGCTACTACGTGATAGCATAAGTTAAAGGTCCTGGAATGGTGTAGATTGTGTAATAATTTTAACATGCTTTTGTTTTTAGTTTTCGAAATTACTTGGAACCGTGTACAAGAGAGGGAATATTTTATTTACCTCCGATGGATTCACGGTTATCAGCCCAGTCGGCAATCGGATTACTATATATGATCTCAAAAAGTACGTCATCATCGATATTATTTAGGCAATTGTACAGTATTAGTTTAATGAAATGTTTGTCGTTTCTATATTTAAAAAAACTTGTTTATTTTCTGGACGATTTTAGTCATGTTACAACAACTTTGCCTGTGGAAGTTAGTCACAATTTCACGACCATCGCTCTTTCGCCAAATGAGCACATTCTAATCGGTGCAACAGAAAGTAAGTATTATTAATTATTAATAATTTAAAACGATTAAGAATAAGAATTATACTGTTTGTTTATCCCATTCGCATTCACTGTATAGCTCTATCTGGCAAATCTGGCTGACTTATATACCTACTTGGGTATATCGATATTGTAATTGTAACTGTTTTGTAGTTGTAATAGTATTTACAGTATATGACCCTATATTATAGTCTATCCGAGGGCGACAGACAACTTTGTCGTGCATTTGTACCCATGTATTATTTAGCTGTTAATTTTCTTGCTTGCAGTTGGAGAAGTTCATGTTATTAGCCTGGTGAGCAAAACTGTAATTCATTGCCTCAAAGTTGGAAGAAACATTACATCCATAAAATTTTCCCCGAACGGCGAACATTTTGCGATAGCTAAGGAGGGCACAGGTAACTTTGTGTTCTGTTGCACTGTATGATAAAAGTTATTTCAAGTATATGTACTAGTAAATGATTTTTTTAAATCTCTTTTAATTACAGTTTTTGTCTACAATGCACCAACTGCCAAGAAATGCTTTAATCCATTCGTGATGGAAAGAGTTTTCAATACAGGCAATAGTAAAGGAAATATTTCAGTCATCTCGTGGTCATTTGATTCTCGGTACGAAAAAAGTATTGTCTTGTCACGCAAAATTGTTGCTACAATACAATTAGCATTTGGTGTCTTATAACTAAAAATGTTTTTGTATAGTTTAATAGCTATCGGGTCTGAAGATATGATGATTCGAATTCATTCTTTAGAGAAGTTCTCTAACTTTAAAAGTCTGGCTTTCACCGGGCATTCGGAGGCAATCGTATCCTGCTCATTTTCTTCCAATGATTACCTGTTTTATTCTCTAAGTGTGTAAGTACAACATGTAAAATACAAACGCATATGCTCTTTAACTAGTTTTCACATCTCGTTGAGGAACTTATCAATCTTGGAGAACCAGAGATTTTAAATGCAGCCAACCTTTTTGTTAACCTTTTCTTTATTATTTAAGTTTAAAACAAGTTTTCTCGGATTCAACGACCGTTTGTTCATAATTCCAAGTTCTCTAAAAATGCGATAAGCGAATTACCGTAAAATTGCAGATAAATTATTTAGTTTGTATTACTTACTCAGGGAACTAATAGGATGCATAAAATTTCTTAATGACACTGCAGTAAGCTTAGAATGTTACATTTTTGCAGTTTATGTTGAATAATTGGGCTTCAAATTTTGAATGTCACAGTAGTTTTGGAAGTAGTTTCGCGCTATGCATTTTCACGTATTGATGGTTTCAGGAATAATAGGTTTCCACAAAGTTTAATGAGTTTTAGTTTGCATAATTAACATTTTTTGACTTCAAAATTTAGAAACGGACAGCTCTGTGTATGGGAGTGCTCGCATACCCCTTCTGAATTCATTGTTTCGACCGACGTACCTGTCAAAAAAACAGAAGAGATAATGGTGGAAGATGAATTGGGAGAGAGCCAGGAAAAACGAGCTAAAAGTAATTCCTTCTTTAGTTTTTACGTTATGATTTTAACAACTTAATTCTAAGTATGTATACAGTTTAAACATTAATTCGTGTTACCTGTCTTTGCGACTTAGTTGCAAGCGAGGATGATACAAATATCGAAAGTGATCAGACCTCTGTGAGGTTTAAGAAACTAGCGCGGCATTACTTTTCGGAGTTATTCAAAAAAGGAGAGAAAAGGCCAAAAGTTACTTGTGCTGATTTTAATGTACGAGATACGGTTACAATGGTGACTGGGTTTGCTGATGGATCGTTCTTTATACATATGCTGCCTGACTTCGAGATTTTGACTTCTCTTAAGTAAGTTTGGTTCTGTTATACAAATTAAGTAGTGTAAGCTCACTTCATGACAATTTGTGTACAAAGTATTTTCAATAATTTTGTCGTCGACTTTGTAACAGCATTTCGGATCAGCAAATTTCAACGATTGCATTTAGCAACAACAGTTTCTACATTGCCCTCGGGTGCTCTGAATTAGGTCAGCTTTTAGTCTGGGAATGGCCAAGTGAAACGTACATTATGAAACAACAAGGTCATTTTAGTATGATGAATGTGGTTGACTTCTCTTCCGATGGAAGGTACATAGTGACTGGAGGAGAGGATGGAAAGGTACATAAGTTCAGTTATATCTTTATTTGTAATTATATGGCTTGTGTTTTGGCTCATTAATTTATGAATTTCTTCATTGATTCTTTGGTCAACTGTCCTTCTGTTTTAATTTTATATTACTGTAACTTCTCTTGTCCAGCTCTTTGCTGATTGTATAATAAATGCATAATAAGGTGCTCACAGTAATTTCCTGTCATTCAAAGAACATCTCGAACTGTATACTTGATAACGAGTGGTCCTTTGTATTTGTACCTTAGTACCTTGTGCAAAGCTAAAGTGTTTCTTCTATTTGTGCTTGTGCGTGTGTGACAATTATGTAAAGCTCCTTCATGATGTTATATACCTTTTTATTGGTTTGCAGGTGAAAGTTTGGGACTCCTTCACTTCGTTTTGTTTTGTTACGTTCAGTGAGCATTCTTCCAGTGTGACAGGAGTCACTTTCACCCAGAATGGAAAAGCTGTGGTCTCTTCATCGTTGGATGGAACCGTCCGTGCTTTTGATTTGAATAGGTTATTACTTAAGTCCTTACATATTATTGCAATAATAGTTTCGTTTAAGATCCGGTTTCATATACGAACATACAGACAAGAGTAGGATAGCATATTGCTGCGCTGTCTGTATGTACGTAATAAAATACGAAGACTAGACTTACGTGCTTAGATACTAAAGTTGAAGTCTGATTTTATTTCTGTGAGAACTCCATATTAGCGCTGCGTCCAAGTTATGTTATACTGTCAACTCAACGGATGTCACATCCTTCCAAGATAGAATTAATTTATATCTTGAAATAGTGTTAAACAGGATATTTTCTAATTTATTTTTCTAACTCTTCTACAGGTATCGGAATTTTCGTACTTTCACATCTCCAAGACCGGTTCAATTTAGTTGTGTCACTGTTGACAGCAGCAGAGAGTTTGTGGCATCGGGAGGGCAAGACGTTTTCGACATTTTCGTATGGAGCATGAATACGGGTCGCCTTCTCGAAGTACGTACCTACTTTTTCCAATGGGTGGCTGTGCGAGTTGAAAACAGTCATTTGATTCTACTGCATAAGTTGTTCATCTTCTTTAGAATCCAAAATAATCCTTGACTGTCTTCGTTTTCAGATATTGAGTGGTCACGAAGGTCCGGTTACAGCAGTTGCATTTACCCCTAGTTTAGGGAGCACTCTTATGGCATCCGTAAGTTGGGATAAAAGTCTTAGGATGTGGGAAGCCATCGAGTCCAGTTCGAGCAAAGAAATCATTGAACTAAATTCAGAAGGTTAGCAAGTTGTACGGACTTATGATACATGTACCTATTTATTTATGCACGATGAAATATTTTATTTGCGGGTAACAATTGTCGTGGGGTGTACTCTATGTTATTTGTCATCGCCGTATGTCGAAATACAGTTCTATTTATTTTACAATTTTTCCTTAGGTACCTGCCTTGGGTTTAGACCTGATGGAAAGCAAGTAGCTGTAGGGACCTTAGATTCGCATATTTCGTTTTTCGAAACTGGAACCTGCTCTCAAGGCGGTAGCATTGAAGGACGGCATCATTTGAGCTCGGGACGTTCAGATACAGATTTAATAACTGCAAAGAAAAGTTTGGAAGCGAAGTATGACATTTGAAGTGCAAATTATCATTTTCGAAAAGCATGCAAAATACAGAAGAAATATGCTGCATTTTGTTTTTCAGTATATTCTAATTGCTGACTTATAAATGCGTTTCATTAAATTTTAAGGGCGTTCACAACGATATGCTATTCCGCTGACGGGACAGGATTACTTGCTGCAGGGCAGTCCAAAAATATATGTTATTACGATACAGCTAGGCAAATATTGTTGAAGAAGTATGAAGTGACGCAGAATCGATCTTTTGATGCAGTTGATGTAAGCTTTAAGAATATGGTCAAATACTTAACTAAAACGATCTAGTTTAAACAGGCTTGACAGTGACCCCTGACTGTGTAACTTTTATTAGGAATTCGTGAACCATCGAAAAATGACAGAATTTGGAAACATCGATTTAGTAGAGGACAGAGATAACCAATCTGCAGATAAGATCCGTCTTCCAGGAGTAAAGAAAGGTGACATGGCATCCCGAGTATTCAAGCCCGAAGTAAGAGTATCCAGCCTTCGTTTTTGTCCTACAGGTATGTGACTAACCTTTATTGTATATCCCAGTGGAATTGTTTTGTGCGATCTTAGCTAGGTTATAATTACGTTGAAAGTTTATTCTTTCCGACTAAACCAAGTACAGCTGTAGCATGCGTATATACACGTTACTTTGATGTTGTTTGTTTTATTGTGCAAAAATGTCGATGTGGCATATTACTGTGAGGAACTACAAGTAAATTACAGTGATTCTTGATTTGTGAACAGGGCGAAGTTGGGGAGCTACAACTACCGAGGGCTTACTGTTGTATTCGTGTGATGTTCAGTTCGTTTTTGACCCCTTGGGGGCTGACGAAAAAGTGACGCCGCTTTCCATCCGGAATACTCTGCGAGATAGTCAGTATGACACCGGTAAGACCTTTAATGTTCTTCAATTTCACAGGATAGTCATGATTTTCTGTTTTTCATATTGTCGCTGAACCAATTCTGCTATTCTGTTATAGCACTTATGATGGCCCTTCGTCTTAATATCGACCAAAATATTCGTGAAGTGGTGGAAACAATACCTGCGTCTCACAGTAAGTTTTTATAATACATTTGCGATATTAGACAACACACTTTACATAGCAAGTGCGCATGCCCGGTGTTTTTTACATTACTTAAAGCTACTACTGGTATAAAATTGAAAATTAACAACACGAGTGGTAAAAAAGCACATCCAGTTTCCAAAATAATTCAACCAAAATCCAAAATAGCGCATACGTAATAAAAAAAACCGATTTCGGGCAACTACGAAAGCGACAGTAGTAGTAGGAAAGGAGGTCTGTAATAAATGTCTCGGTAGCTACGACTCTCAGCTAGAATAGGAAACCCCGAGCAATGATAATAACACGAATTAGTAGTAATTGGATTGATAACTTCATTCTTTTATAATTCGTCCGGAATTTCAAGATTAGTTTTTTCGGATTTGTCGTTCAAAATTTGTAAACCCAATACCCGCTGTATCGGATCGGCGATTCGCGCGTCAGTTTATTACCACTACAGTAGTGGTATTTCCCATATTCCGTTTGCATTGAAATTTCAAGGGACTCATAGGTTATGCAAGTACACTCTACCAAAAACCATTTGGACCCCAACATTTTGCGAAAAAGTGAAGCCACTTTTAATAATTATAAACTCATTGTGATGAGTTCATGAGTTCATCATTGTGATGAGTTTCCACATTTAGCTCATGTTAATTCCCTATCCTACGAAGACCTCCTAAGATTTGGAGCCCATCTGGTACCCCTCCTTATGATACATCGTAACCCATCGAAATGATTAACTATTATAAATGGCTTCACTTTTTTTATGATGCCATCCAGATGTGGTCATTTGGTATCATAAGAGGATCTCACAACCCATCATAGTGATGAGTTTATAACTATTAAAAATGAACTCGCTTTTTCGCAAAAGGGTGGGGTCCAAACCGTTTTTGGTAGAGTGTAGATACCAGTTCGTGAACCGCACTTACATTCAGTAGTAGATGTCTTCAACTATACAACAAGTATAATTTATCATGAGCATTTTAGAAGGAGAAAGTAGTTTTTATTTGTAAACACTGCTACTGCAGTAGCGTTTACCCAACGCAAAACACAAAAAGCAAGGTGTCACTAAATGGTTATTCTTATTGGATTGCTCCAGTTTTTACGTATGTATTTTAATTTGATATTTTGTAATAAAACCACAGTAAAATAGTTTAATGTCATAAGTTCAGTAAATAGGTGTTTATGTTGGTGCGCTTGAATTAACATCCGAGTCCTGGTTATTTTAAAAGAGGGGGCCTCCCGACCGTGATTAATTGGTAGTTTTGCAACTTGTTCACGAAAGATCGATTATATACCATGTATGTATACCACCAGGCACGCTGGTGCGCTCCTGTTCCTTAATCGCAAGCTTGCTATTGCTAACTTTTTGTTTTTTTTTAATTTGTAGCCGAAGCAGTATGCCGATCCTTAACTGTGGACTACGTAGGTTGGTTGATGAAATTTCTTGCTGACGAATTAGGCCGAAGTAAACATTTACAGTTTTACACATCCTGGGTGGAATGTTTATTAAAATCTCATTTAATGACACTAAAAGCAAATGCTCACAAGATCATGCCTGCGTTAAATCAAGTTGAAAAGAATTTAGTGAAAAAGCAAGAAGACTTGATAGCATTGTAAGTGCAGCAGGAGTGTGACTCCGCGAATACGAAAGTATTTTTTATATGATTGCATAAGGCTGATGCATGCTGTATGGGAAAAAATGGTTTCTGATGTTTGTTTTTGTATCCTAGGACAAACCACAATAAATATTTTCTTCAGTATTTAATGAAAGCAGGACGTGATCCGTCGGACTACCCGGAGCTTTTAGATTTTGACATTAAGGACGAACCTCAGAGTCAGGAAGATGCTGACTCAGAAGATTCATCTGACTACGATATGTCCGATAACTAACCTACCTATTCAGAAAAAAGAATGAATATTTTTGAAAAATTTGCACACTGTATGTACTTTTTTCTATTGTTCTGTATTGAATAAAGATGTATCGGGTACATTTGTTTTTATTATAAAAGTACGCCATGATTTAGTGTAACCTAATAATTTTGGTGCATACGTGATGGCAAGATTCATAATTGGTTATAGCATAGTTGATGCCCGTAGATTCAAGTGCTATTTTATTAGTAATCTGTTCAGTCCTTCATGCTGATGGACTAGGAAGCAGAAAAATCCTCAAATGGGCATAATAGTGATGAAAACTGGCATCTCATCGGCTTTGCTTGGGTGTTTACAACTATAACATGTATCAGTTGACTGCATCTTACGAACCGCGAATTGTGGGATACTAGTGATACTACAACCCTAAGTACACTACCAAAAATCTATTGGAACCCATAACAAATTCCAAAAAGGTGGCCTATTTCTGATAGTAATGAAGGCATCATTGTGATGGGTAATATTAACTGCCTACACATGTGGATATGATGTGTTCATAACTATCAGAAACCAATCGTGATGATGCATTCTTGACTATCATAAGTAAATCCACTTTTTGCTTGTTGCCTCCCAGTCCAGACAGGTCCCTTTTGTAGTAGACATATGTATACTGGGATCTCACTATCTGCAACTATAACGTCTTAACAAGCTAAACAATTTCTTGAATTTACAGTTGTTACCACTAATTAATACATAACCCTCTTAAATGTGTCACTTCTAACGTTCCAACTTAATTGCAACTAAGCTTTCACTTTAGTCCATTTTATTGTTGAATAATAATATGAATGTACTTACACACTTGACTGTACATACTTTACAATGAGTTACTAACTTGGTTACAGGAGGACATTCGGTGCGACCTAAAATGCAGTTATTAGTAACCTACGTGTATATATTATTATAAAATAGTACGTAGTATATATGCTTTCAGTATGTAAACAGAAAAAATCTACTTAATCATAATATAGAATTTCTTTATTAGTTGGCCAGGCCAGTTGACACGAAACCTAAGTTATACAGCATAATAATATTTTCTAACACTAATAAACCACTCAGAAACTCAATTCACAAACAGACTCGCGATTAGGAAACAAAAATATAAAAGTGCTGTAACCAAATTACAACTAACACAAAAAACGGAGGCATAATATTTTAATTAAGTTAATAATTACAATATAATATATTTCTGCTTAAAATAAATTCATAACTATGAATTAACATGATTAATATTGTTGTATCTATATCACACATAATTGTATAATATTTGTGTATAATTGTGTTCCTACCGTCTAATAAATCTCTGGAAAGTTTGCAAATTATCCTAAAAATGCATCACTATGAAGTTATGGTTAATTAAGAAATTACTGAATTCCTTTAAGTAGGTGTGTGTATTGGATATTAAAAGTTTCTAGTACATCAGTAGTTTAATAAGGAATTTAAAAATGAATCCCCTAATAAATTTGATTTCTACAGTATCCATTCGTCGTCATACAATTTGCTTTATCGTAAATCGTATAATCAGATTACCATTAGGCTTTCAATCTCTGACTTGTCTTGTAAGTCTATGCGCATTATTATAGACGCATATTTTTATGTACGAATACAGACACAAGATTAAAGCGTCAATACTTTACCCAGAAAACAAATGACATTTTACATTTTAATTTACCGATCCAAGGATCCAACTATCATGTATCAAACTCGAATAATTAACTGGTAAGGTAATCATTAGCTTTATAATAGGAGTACGTAAGTATACGTAGCAGTAAGCTACGAATCTCTCAAAAAACGTTACCGTACTTTTGTCAGCAATTAAATAACAGTAATGTTGTACTTCTGAATTATAGGTGAAACAGAACTTCAAACGCCTACCATAGAGGCATGTTAATCTTACCTTAATCCTATTAAATACTTATTATAAAAATTATAATTTCACATGCGTCGTATTGTTTTTCCATATAAATATAGATAAGTAATAAGTAACTCCATGTTGGCATTTTAACTACTACATATGCAACTTCATAAGAGTCAACGTGAATAAGTGCTGTGAAAACAAAACCACAAGAATCTATTTACAGCAACGCACAAATAAAGAATAATTATAAGTACTTATCTATAGTAGGCGATAAAATGGAATTAAAATTTTGACAAATCATAAAAGCAATCTAGGGTAAATAATATAATTGCAGAGTCCAGTGAACTTGGTAAACATAACTGAAAATAGGAGGTAAGGACCCACCTACGTTTATCGACAGTGAAAATATCTGATCCGGTAAAATTTGCTTTCCCGTCAACTACTGAGTCCTCAGAGCACTTAAAATGGAGTGAGCGATAAAAGCAGAATAGAAAACTATGAAGAATTGCTAAATTACCTAGCAGATTCAGTATACTTACACTAATGGATAAATAAAATACAATAATACAGAGGCATGGGGCCTGTAGACAATAAAACAATTCATACTGTCACCTCACTGTCAAAAGGAAAATGTGTGCAACTTAGAAAGAAATTAGGTATTAAGTTTTTAATAAACCATAGCGTGACATGTGAATAAATATGGTAACGAATACCAGATACTGACAACCTTGATTGCAATTATCTCAAGCAAAAACAATTCGTGTATTTTACCACTGCGCTTTCAATTCCTTACTAGTTCATTTAAACACCGTACTGATAATTACACCGTCAAAAAAAAAAGCTAACTCAAGATACTCCAAAAGAAGTTTCAGGAACTAAACCATGAACACAGAAGCACTGCAGTTTATTATGTAGTAATAAATTGCTAACATCTTTGCAAAAACATAACACATTTCTGGTGAAAATATACTAAAAGATCACATACATACTTGTTATGTAATTTGATTTTCGTATAATCGTATAACACGTTCAATATAAATCTAAGTTTATAACGGGACATTTTTCATCGATTAATGTGTATACAAGAAAACTAATACCTCCGTTTCACTACTACTATGAAAAAACAACTACATGGTTGCCATATACAGTACAGAAAATAAGTTTGAAGTCGAAATTACTATACTAAAAACTGATTGTTCTTCAGCATTCTAACGTTACCTCTACAAAGTACGGTTTAAGAAGAATGTAATGCACTAACATGTCTAAATATTTAGGAAAGCTTACGGGCGGTTCAATGCAGTAGCAATAGAGTTACATAATAAAGAGTGTAAACCCTTAAAACGATTTCGGATCATAGAATATGCGGAGAATCAAAGTCCAATATCTCCAACTTAAAACGAAATCCTCGAAATTAGTGACTGGAAATAGATATGCAGGGAAAGATCGAAAGGCAGCGGGTCGATAATCGAACTAGTGAGAATATATAGAGGTGCGTACATAATAAAGAGCAAAATACGGATGCTCTAGTCAAAAGTAACTTATAATGTAAATATCTGTAGCTATTTTCAGTTACATCACTAACCACTACTTATTTTGTACCCCAGGATATATTAGAATTAAAATTCATAAACTATATGGAAAAAACGTTAATGACATTTCCTTGAATTTAATGACAACATGCAACATGTTAAAAATCTGATTTACCTAGATCCTAACTAACAATCCTATCATAAATACATGTTCGTAATGACGGAGTACTTATGTAAAAAGGTACAGTATAAAAAGGTAAGCATTTTGACCAAAAAGATTTGCTTCTCATACTATGCATTTGCACATAGTAATAAATAACCATTCTTAATCTAACATGATTTTCTGAACGATTCCAACTCGCAAACCCACCAAAAACTGTTGCACATCTTTCTGTTTCCGTACACTCTTATATTCTTACTTTTATATCTACAGAAAAACAGCCACACGCGTTTTTAGAAGTCATCGAAATCGGGTGCGTGTTTTAGAAAAACATTCTAAAAAATCTAAGAACCGCTTTGACAACAGACATTAAAAATAGTCTAGCTTACAGCACATAATGCCTAGATTATTATTTTTCCCTTCTACATACTCTGCTTACGGTGATAGGTAGTAACTCCGAATTACTACAAGACAACATTTATGTATAGAATTATATAACTAGCATTATAGCACTAGATCGAAAATCTTCTGAATTACTTCCTTTTTAAACAAGATCATTGATTGATTTGTTGGTCGCATAATTGGTGGGTTAGATGAGAGCGAAAGTGTTTGAAAAGACATAAGTCTGAGGGACTGCTCTATTGTAAAACAATGAAATTAATAGCCTTGAATGGAATATTTAAATCCATCCAGGTCTATTAAAGCCCAAACTATGATGGGGATGCGCGTATGGCGCAGAATAACCACTGGGGGGTAATAGTCCCATGACATGTGGAGAACCTTGGAAGAATTGCTGATAAGGATCGACGATGCCTCGGGGCGATTGAGAATGTGCAAAAGGCTGTGAGGACACCGACTGAGGCTGATATGGAGAGGGATGAGAACCAATGAAAGGTGGGATTTGATACGGAGTAATGGAAGCCGTAGGAACACCGCCAGCGGTTGTTCTAGCTGCTGAAGCCGCTGCAAATGTGGTATGAAAGTTGGCGGTAGACGTCGGGTAAAGGTCAGGCCGATGATGGTGAGCCAACGCTGGGGGTGACGCAGTATACAGTGAACTTGGATCAGGCATCTCTTTCGAATAGAGAGCTATTTCAGGAGCCAACGCTGAGAAATTGAATGCACTACCGGGTACAATGGGTTGAGAGCTAGATTTTGTACTAGATCCTTGGGACCTAAAATTACCACAGTAAAAACAGAAATTTGAAATAACATTATCCTCATAAAAACAACAGCAATGCGTACTAGATGTTACTCGGACATATGAGGCAGAAGTAAGGGTTAAGTTACCTGGAGGTCTTCGAATCTGATTTGGAAGAGCTTCGTCGTTCAGAGCCGGATTCACAGGCAGAACCTTTTTCAGGCAAATTATGACTATTCGTTGTCCCACTGCTGCTACTCCCACTGGACTTAGTTGTAACCGGAATGCTGGTATAGCTAGAAGGTTCAGATCGTGAAAATTTACTCATATTCTCCACCGCTCCCGCTACGTTTTGTTCATAATGTGCCCGATAGGCATTAGGTATTGCAGAAACTCCCACGCCAACAGCCATTGGGTTAGGAATACTGTTGACGATTTGTGAAAGAGATGCTAAGTTATGCGGCCACTGGAAACCATTCACATTCAGCTCAGAGGATAACTTAGCTGATTCTAATGCGACAGCTGCTGCGGATGAAACTGCTGGAATTGACGACACCGTGCCAGCCACCGAGCTGCTTTTACCCCCTTCAGAGTCATTAATTTGGGCAGCAGCTGCTGCTGCATTCTTACGACTCCTTGAATTCGTTGAAGATGATGATGAGGAAGAACTAGTTGAGGTTACTGTTACTGTTGATCCAGCCCCACGATTGACATCACCACTGGATACGCCTGGCTTGTAAAATCTATTTTCTGAAGCTATAGGATTGTTGTAAACATTTGGGGCAACGTTAATTGACCTAGGGTTGGACGTATATGGATTGGAGGGATACGGCGACGGCTGCGGTTGTGACGAGGATAAATTAGACGAAGAGAGAACAGGAGGAAGTCCCTGTACGGCTGACCTACTCAAACCTTGCGTGTGCGCATGCAAGGAAGCTGTTGGGCCGGACACAGAAGGCAAACCAGGAGACGGTGACAGAGATGACTGTTGGTGATGAGCAGGCACCAGAGAGTGGGCATATCGTGGAGGTCCTTGCGGAATTATTGACTGGTGGTGGTGCACGTGGGCATTCTCCGGGTGGGGACTATGACCATGGCTATGAGAAGCATTTGACTCCATCATGTAATTTCCACTGCTATTGACAGACGTTACGGGGTAAGGAACGGACAATCCTTGAGAATTAGTATTTAAATTAATAGCTGCTCCGCTCCTAGAAGTTGTTCTCATAACTGGGGATAATGACGGAGCAGTCTTCGACTGGCTGTCTTGTCCACCTGAAGGTGGGCCAAGCGGTACAGGGGATGGCTGAGGTGTCATGGGATGGTGCATATTTGGTGAAGTACTAGGGTTATTACTCAGATTTACTCGAAAATCACTGGCGTGCACCGCACCATTATTGGTAACGTTTGGAGAGTGAGGAGAACCCACAGAACCCATACTCAAACTCCTGCTGCCAGGGGAATCCACGTTGGTATTAATACCAGAAGGTGAAGGCAAGTTAGAGGCTGGTCCAATACTAGGAGATGGAATACCAGTTGCATACCGTGGAGCATAATTTCCAGGGGGAAAAGCAGCGTAATTTTTACCATTTATATTAGGGTTGTCCCTGCTGGAAGGGGCCCCACCACTACTGCTGCTGCCATTACTCCCTCCCGGAGGGGTGCTGGGACTTGCAGCATTGGAATTAGAATCCGTCATTTTCTCTGGACTTGAGTGTTGAGATGTTATATCCTGATAAAAACCTACTCTAACCGGAGCTGCTGGCCAAGGTGGGGTTTGAGGAGTACGTGGTGGGCTGGACATTGGTGGAGAAAAGGGTGAATTAGGCCCAGCTGGTGACTGCGAGCTGACATGTGAGGATGCAGATGGTGACTGTGACTGGGAAGCCCAGTGCTCATCAACCCATCGAGGAGGATTAATAACGGCCATCCGGGAGCTAATATCATCGTTATTACCAGCGAAGCAAGACGGTGAACCCGATTCACTCTGCGATGAAAGACTACTCGTGCTCATTTTTCTGCTTCTATGCCTCTTGGAACTTGATGACGAATTACCATGATGTGAATGATGGTCATAAGACTGGCTGTAGCATGTTTCATCGCTGACAGTGGGTGCATTACCAGGAAGGCAGTTATCAGGACTCGACTTGCTGCACTGATTTTTTGATTGAGAGTCACACGATTTTCCCTTTGATGCAATAGCGGTGGTTGAGTTCATCGTTGAGAGTTTGCCTGAAGGATTTTTTGTTCGTTCCTCTGGAAGATCAACTGGGCCTCTTCCGAGAACTTTGAATTTACTTTTGGGAGGATCGCCTTCTGACTTTCTACCAGTACAGGAAGAAGACGAAGGTGCAGATGACTTAGGGGGGCCTCCAAAGGCTTTTATCCAAGCAGATAAATTAGGCATACATTTCTCTCGATTAAAACCTTTGCTTGGCTCCAGCTTACGATCATTTTCAGCTTCAGCTTCTTCCTCTTCCTTCTTAGTATCCTTCTCAGCGGTTTCTTCTTCATTTTTTACAACAGACTTGGCATTTTCTTCGATCTCTTCTGTACTGATTTTACTTTGAACTTTTGCCCTTAAATCATCAAATCTGTTATTTTTACTTAATTTATCAACTTCTCGCTGCGCACCATCTTCATCATCAGAACATTCCTCATTTTTCTTGAAGTCCCCAAGTTTGATAGCATCCGTCGACAGCACAGATCCTAAGCTGAGACGAGGACCACCTTCTTTTCCTCCAGGAGAGTCGTTGATTAGTAAACATTTCTTTTTTTCCACGCTTTCGCGACTACCATTGTTCCCAGTTGAATTAACACCTAGACCAACACTAAACTCTGAACTCGACGCAAAAGATTTAGAATAACTATTATTGCCAACAACAAAGTCATACACACTTGCAGGATTGGGATTACTTCCTCCAGTTTTAAACTTGGAATCTTGATTCGCACTAAATTTGCCCAACTTACTTCCTTGCAGCCGTTTGATTGTCCCAGAATGTTTTAAACCCATCATTAAACTATTCCCCCGTTTTACAGATGACTTAGGCTTAAGCGTTTCGGCAATCTTTTTTGCTGGCTCATTCTTGTCATTTTCTCGCTGACTGTTAACACCTTGAGAATGATTCAAGCTCTTTGAATTATGAGGACTATGACTTCGAGAACTAAGACTCTTACTGCTCTCTTGACTTTTATTCGACTTATGATGGGTAACACTAGATGTTTCTGGACTTGCACTTCGATCTTTTACGGTCTTGCTATTGGACGTATGACCACGCTCGCGGTGACGATGGTGCTTATGATGATGATGATGGTGATGATGCTTTTCTTTGCTGCTTCCAACACTACTACTAGATCCTAGAGGATCCTTGTCTTTCTCTTTATCTTTTTCTTTAGATTTTTCCTTTCCCTTGGATTTCTTGGCTTTTAGTTTTTCCTTGGAAACAGATTGATTGCTTGAAGGAAGGACAGAACTTAAACTATCCCGATCACGATTTGTCTGTAATTTCTTCTTTGAATCTTTCTTCACTGCGCCATGTTTCAACTTTGCAGGACGTTTTTCCTCTTCCCTTTCTTCCGAACGTAGCACCAGATTATCGGAGGAAACCGAATGCGGAGATGAAGACGAATATTCAGAAATTTTAGGTGTATCTCCCAGCCACTTATTTATATCTTTTAATGTTTCAGCTGTTGCAGAGGTCAAAGCATCCATTGCCTCGGAGTTTCTACTATGATGCCGCATAAGCTGCTGTTTTCTCTTTTTCTTGTCATGCTTGTCCAATTTAGACTTCGAGCTGATTACTTTGGTGTTATGAGGTTCGTTTTCTTTTTTATGCTACAAGCAACATAAACACATTTTTTTTTAATTAAATTATTTTAAAAATCCAAATCTACTAGTTGTTTTCTGTACATACACGCTGCAAAAGTAACTAAAATGAAGCCTACAAGTACACGTTGGTATACAAACCTCGACTATTTTCGTGGGACTTTTAGGATTATTGCTCATGCGGGGACGTTTTCTTTCGTTGCCGGTATTATATTCAATACTTATTTCTTCATCGGATTCATCCGGAACTATATATCTCTGTATGGCTTTGTTAAACGCATCCTGCAAATTTTCCACCATTTCTGTGTACTCTAAAAGATTGAAAACAAAAAACGGATCAGTTAACTAGAAACATTTTAATGTACTATGCTTGAGGCTTAGCAAAAACTGGGCTTGCAATTGTTCAATTACCACTTGAAGGTCCATTATACTTCCGACAGTTGTCGACAATTTTTTGAAAATCTACTTTAAATTCTTCTAGGGATGAATATTCTTGATTGTCAAGTTTATCCTCAATTGCTTGAAGATCCATAGGTTGTGAAATCACTCGGTAGTAATTGGGGGCATAATCTTCGTCAACAGGGTTAACAAAGGGCCATGCATCTCTGTGGTTCTTCATGGCTTCTATCACCTTATGCATACCGATTATCACATCCTCCTCGTTTTGTGAGAAGCTACAATCAAATATACAAGAACCAAAGCGTTACATTTCCCTCAAACAAAACTACAATAATTTGTTCGTAATTTTATTAAACGTATTTTAATTAGTAAAATCCAGGGGCAAATCGGCCAATTAAAAACCACTGTTCGATACATTTTGAGCATTTTAACCTATTGCGTGAGTTGCCCCCTTCATTATTATCTTTAAAATATAACGATAAAACTCGTCATTTAAATCGAACTTACAGCACACTACTTTTGACTTTCGTCTTCGACATTCTATTTTTAGATTCACTTTCACTATTGTTCTTATCCAACTCTTCATACTTTTTCTTTTTAGGATTCAACACTGCACTATCGTTCGTTTGTGACTGAGGTATTTTGGATTTATTACTGGCTGGGGTAGGTGCACATGGGGACGGGGAGCGAGACGTTTCTTGTCTTGGTGGCGTAGTTTCACCTGCACTATTAGTATTACTATCAATTTCCATCACAGGGGGAAGACAGGCTGCCATTGAATTATTAGTCATTCTCTTTTTATTCACTTTCTCAACACTGGTTTTTCTCCCTGACGACTTAGAGCCATTTGAATTTCCAGCTCTAGACGTTCCACTACTGGTAACACTTCCACCACCTCCTCCACCACGCCTTTCTCTTAAATGTATTCTTGCTTTTCTTTCCTCTCTTTGCATCTCTTCTGCTAGGAGACGGTCCGCTTTCTCTTGCTCAAGTCTTTTCCGCTTCAACTCATCCTCGCTCATGTCATCGCTATGTTGATTACCACTTTCATCATCACAAGAACTTTTACCCACATTTGTCGAAGACGCATTGTTTCGACTACTTCTACGTAATTGCTGCTCCTAAAACCAACAACGAAACTTACATGAAATTCACAAAACGTATTATAACTACACGACGATGTCGATTGGGTCCTTTTCACTTATGCAAATTTCTTATATTTACTCTTACTTTGCCCATAAAAATATAATTTTTATAGCTGGCAAAATAAAAGAGCTACCTAATAATGTTTCAGACTTCGTAAAAAATAATTCCATTTCAGCATATATCTTGGAATAGATTGTGAAAGCAAATATCGTTAACAATAAAAGGAGAACAGACTACAGATATTTAATAACGATGTCTAAATCTAAAAAAAAATTCAACGCTGTTACATTAAATGCACAGGTCACTAGGCCAGGTATAAAAAATGTACCTATGTATAGTTGACATACATGGCAAAAGTCGACTCCCAAAAAACTATATAAATGATGAAAAAACAATCAAAATTCACAAATACCATCATTCGTTTGTTCATTAGCTTTTCCTTTTCTGCAAATAACCGCGGTAATTCCGGCAAAAAATCTTCCTTTAGAGTTCGATGGAGGGAACGCTCATGCTTGGATCTGCAGTTTTTAAATTTACATGTAAGCAGTTGCCAGTCTTCCTCTGTGTAGCAAACCACCTGCCATTTGCTGTCCACTAAGGAACCGAATGGAGTTTCACCTGATGCAGACCCACCCGATTTTTTCCCACGTTTCCTCACTGGTGTGGACTGTTGTACAAAAAACATCAATTAGTTTAGTTATTGGATGCGTAACAACCCAATTTAAATATTTATGTTACTATTCAGACGGAATCCCATAATAACTAACTAGTAAGTTAACCTGTTTCTTTTACCTGATAATTAATTAAAAATCAGCTTTATTCAAACTCACCGTTGGAGATGTGCTGTAATCTTCACGATACAACCGTGTTCCGTAGAAATACCAGTAAGTACTTCCTCCACTATCCTTTCCTAGGGCAGTAACTCGAAGGCTGTGTGATTCTAGTGACTACAGCACACGAATCGAAAAGAACTTATTAGACCAAACATACCGTGTAATCTGTTACGCTCGGGAGGCAGTATTGCATTATAGATTCACAATCAGTAAAATGACACAACGTGCAATTAAAACGCAGAACAATTGAAGGATTGTTTTAGTTTTAGAATTTATATAATGATACCGTCACCACAAGTTTTTTTCAAAAATGGCAAACAATCATAATTACGAATTCCATTACCAGATTTCGATATTCAATTGTCAATGAAAAAATGCCACTCGCCTTTAGGACGTCTTGAACTTCATCGCTGTCAAGTCGGAAATCACACAAATCGTACAAAATCTCCACTTTAGTCCTGAGGGGCAATGAGTGGAATGCAACGTCACGATTGAAAGGATTTTTTCTACTATGGTCTTCCTAATCATTCAAAGACAATAAAAAAAACAATACTCAAAGAATTTTCCAAGCACTGAATCCCATCACGTTACACATTATAGCCAATCATTACATAGGTATACTATGGATTAATATTTCTCTAAATTACAACGGTTGCTACAATTACTGCAGTTATACCAGCAAAGAACCCTTACAAGTTACACATACGGTTTCAATACAATTCCCATCTACTCTAGAAAGGTAAGTTAATCCACCACACATAAATACTGATGTACAGGTTGTAGAAAATTCATTTAAGATAAGAAGGATCTATAACCCATGAATTTAGAGAAGCCTCTGAAGCTCCCTTTGCAAAAAGAACATCAAGATTATTTGACGCAAAAAATGAAACATGTACGCCTAGTAAATATGTAGTTCAGAAGCTACAGATCTCGTTCATAACCCCCCCCCCTCCTCCCCACATAAATGGATTCCCTAATTACTAATTACGGCTAGCCGGTAAATACTTAATACACGTTGTTTATATTTAAACAGGTGAGATTGAACGCTGCTGCTAACATTTTAATTACCATTCTGTCCTGAGCAGTCGAAAAAAAAATACTGCGATTCAACCGGTGATGGGACAAAAAGTTTAAATTCCAATAACATTAAAGCAAGTTATAATATAAATTAAAATTACATTATCCTTAGAACCTATTATAAACTAGAGTTCGGCAACAAAACCTAGGCTATTTCAGTATGTATAAATACAATACACAATAGTATATGTACATAGGTACGGTAGACAGATTTCCCTTTCTCTCAGCTTTATACACGTGTTCAAGTTTTGTGTATTATTGATTATAATAATATACTGAGTTTTTTAAGACAAAATAAATTTGAAACAATGCATAAATCAACAGAATTATTTAAAAAGGTTAAACGCTTAAGGAGTGTAATTACATTAGCTAGTAAGTGTGCAAGCAATAAATCAGCTGAATAAACAAATCCATGAAATTCAGATAAAACTGGCTCGTGTAAACGGTCATCGGATGTTTGACGATTAGTTTCTTTCAGTGCAAAGAGAAAGAGCAAATGACTTTAAGTACTTTATATGGTACAAAGTGTGTCCCAAAACTTAAAGGCGTTATTGTTACGTACGTGGAGATTTACGAAATTATCTCCAAGTACACAATAATATCCACAAGGAAATCACGTGTTCTGAGACGATCTACCTCTCCAAAATATTAATGCGTTTCTACCAAGTCCCGCGGTGACTAACCAAGGCAAGTACATAGTGGGTTTTGCAGGGAAATCTATGTATGAAGTATCAATTGTCATGTGATCTCATTAGAAGAAGAAAAATATTCGGTGGTACAATAGTCGGAGGAAGAGTGATAGATGACAAGATTCATCCACTTAAACTATCTCCTAAAAAGCTATGACGTCGACAGAAGATTACCTGATTTACAACAGTGCAGGGGCTATACATGACCTATGACCCGAGTTTTTAAACCTAAACACTATGATCCCCGACTAAAATGTAATCAAGTTACACAATACTCAACATATTCAAAACCTACGCGGCGCTTGAAGTGAAAAAGCCGTAAACATGTATTAAAGTTACCTGAAACCAGTTTTCAGGGATTCATCTTTATTTACAAGTTCCTGTGTAACACACGGATTAACTGAAGTGACAGCACCGTTTTTCTAGAGTGCCTTGAAAAAGTACTAAAACTTCTGTTATTGTGCTGGAAGGCAATAGGCAACAACGAAAAACAAGTGTCATAAAGTTTCGGGACACACTGCACTGGCGGTACGCATTTTTAATCTGTGCCTTGCCTTCTCGTTCATACGAGCAAGCACTGACGCCATTTAATATATGTAGCTGAATATGATAGGCTAACTATAAGTCGAACGTTCAGAAAATAGTTAGCTAGGAGGTACAATACGCGTTTTAAACACGCACACTAGAAATCAGAAGGTCAGTCATTACAGCACACTTCGTCGGTAAAAACTGAGCTACTACTAGTAAGGTTAACCGCGTCAGTTAGGCAAAACACTTCAAATTTTAAAGTCTGTTTTACCTATAAAGTAGGTTAGGTTAGAACCTGAGAACCAAACAATTTCATGAAGGAATTTCCTGTATCATTTTCTACGGAAAAATGGAACGCTAAAAATAATTGCTAGTTTGAAGCACGTTTGCTTGATCGGAAATAAAATTAAAATATTTGCTTTGTCAATTTAAATTAGCATACCTACCTATTTCTGCTACCTGAGGATGCTTCATATGTGCCAATAATTTTGAATATGTGTATTACAATTAAACTATTAAGTCTAAAAACTGTTAAATATATAACACCATGCATACATATTCCTTTCAAAATTCATGCAATAACGACGGAATGTCCTTTTAAACTTCAGTCTTGCCTGTAAAGCATAGTGTGCATCCAGACTTAAGTGCAAATACTGTAATCCGAAATAATATAACGTCCCAGTACGAATAAACTAACAGTATACCCATTACCTAATATTATGCCCCTAATGCAATATCATAAGAGGATTATAAGCTCAGGTGCGATTGTTACTTTCCATACTCGGGTATATTATTACTGATTTTCCGATAAATACAAGTTTGTATGCCCTCCCTCACCTACAATACCGTTACCTTAATTTGTAAGCATTCATTAACCTACCAGTGTTATTAGCAATTTAAGCATAAATAAATATTTAATTTAATGGGAAACGTAAGTACACCTAGGTAATTAAATTTGCTTACGAACCAACAAAATACTCATTAGGGAATAAACTGAAGAGGGACCTGTCTGTGTTTTGATTACCAGGAATCTTTCAAAAAGTACTTTTAAGGCCACATCAAAAACATAAACATTGCTTTAAAACATGATGGAATCATTACTGCCACTATTGTGCAATGGAATGACGAAAAATAATAGAAAGCGCGCCAGTCACTGCGTGAACACAGTGACATCAGTTGACTGCAGAATTATCACAACGCACGTTCCGTATCCAACAACTAAACAGAAAAAAGTGGCAAGAAATGTGATCACATTCACTATCCAGAAACTGTGAGTGAAGCATGTAGGTATATTTCACCGAATGCTGGCCAACCACAGTCGAAAAAAGAATAAGAAACCAAAAGCATTCATTCCGGAAAAAAAAAGAAACAAAAAAATATTTTCGAGATTTTGAAGCCGTATCAAGAGCGCGGCTTAATTTGCGGAATGATGATTTTTTTTTTCCTTTACCTCACATTTGATGCGGAAAAGCCTCCTCAGGTACATCTGGTAGTTGGATGAAGTGATTTCATCTTTGTTAGAGTTGAAACATCCTTTGAGGAGTCGTACAATCAAATCCTGAATCAATGAACTTCCTACTTCTTCAACAGTATGAGTTAGAAGGGCTTCTTCTAACTCCTGCATCAGTTCAGTTCAACCGTACATCAATCAATAAATCAATCCATTTCAGCTCAACGGTCACCAATTCTCATTTACAACAAGACTCAACGCATCATGCTTTGTACCCTTTACACGCTCTGTCTCTTTCCGTCTTATCTAATCAACCTAGGTGTATTTTGCTTGTCGGATTTCATTTCCGTCACAGTGCAGCTCCTAATAACTTGTATGAACGCTAATTCTGAACTCACTCCATGCTTGGTTTTATAAGGTTATAAAAACGTATAAACGCTCACATTAAAGTTCTAGGCCAAATGAAACACACACGCAATTATATAAATGCTTCCTTCCCTCAAAGCTGCACTTCGAAATTTAACTTCAATTCACACGTTCCAATGAATTTTTATGTACTGTCAACTGTGCGCCCAGTCCGAGAAATTGCTCTGAATGTCATTCGTATTATGATTATCACCGAACGACCGAAGCTATGCGAGATGCTCTCAAAATTTCCACTGTACATTTTTTTCCCGAACAATTTTGAAACTCCTCAA
Source organism: Dicyrtoma fusca (assembly GCA_034695205.1). Classification (NCBI taxonomy): domain Eukaryota; kingdom Metazoa; phylum Arthropoda; class Collembola; order Symphypleona; family Dicyrtomidae; genus Dicyrtoma; species Dicyrtoma fusca. Next base: position 40,527 of record JAQFZC010000414.1, read on the forward strand.
GTTCATAGAAAGTTTAAATAATTCCTATTCCTGAATTCATAAAGATCAAAGCTCCACTGGCTTGGGTACTACAAACAATATCCACGGGCTTTCTATTTTCATTTTTGAATGTATCTGATTATAAGCTTCAAAATTTATCAGCACACACTTGACGGATTAATGATTAATATATATATCTGGTTTGAATACTTATTTACAGATAATTATTCATGCTGTAATCATTACAGTGCTGTAAGTACACTACACAATGTTTCTCCAAGCACAAAAAATTCTACTGTTCTTTGTATTGTTTAATGGAAACAATTCAAACGTAAACAACTGTAAATACACAGCGTTTGGATTTATTATTTACTAAATTCTGTCAATACGGACAGCAGACAGAATTCTAACTACCTACGTTGCTCCCCTGGATCGTGAATGTGAATCCACGAATGCGTTTTGTTCAAATAACACGTGGTTTAAAAGGAAAGTGGGTGATGTGAAGTAACTACTGTCGTCTTAAAGTCTACTATGTACATTGGGTGAAAATATTGGAGAAAGCAATTATTACTGCTGTCGAACCACGCATTATGTTTAACTAATTCGCTCCATTTATTTGCATGTTATCAGCTAATCTGAGCCCCTATCAGAGATATTTACATTATGTCGTTCGTAAAAGTATCCGCTTGGTTGTACTCAAACTATTTTTTTATGCTGGTTAGTATAATAAGATTATACAAAAACTGTATACCTAGAAGTGTACTTGCATAGTAAGTACCCCCATTTAAATGACTACACGTACAAAGGTACAGAGACAGCAAGGTGAAAAGGTAGCGCAGTTTTGCATGTTGCATAAGTCCCAAAAAAAACGGAAAGAGGAGAAAGGTGGAAGAAAGTCTCACCTCTATGTCAAAGTCTAGTAGACCAAAGGAAGAACGAAAGAGCGAACAAAAGTGAGCTATACACGGTACTTCCCACCAACTCTGCACATCTGCAAGTTTTTCAAAGTACAAAATAGTACAATTTTGATGTTAACAAGAAAGAACTACTCAAATCATCACCTTTAGATAACTAACCCACAAAATCACAATTTTACTCAACATCCACAGATGCATGATGCAAGCACATATATATAATTGAATCAACTTTTACTCTTTTACTGTCAAATGGTAAAAAAGAAAACCTTCTTTAAAATGCTATTTCAAAGAAGCTATCAGAATATAATTCGATGATTCTATAGTCTCAATCATTTCATGATTTACACGCGCTTACAGGAATAAATACTACATAACCATTATCACAAGTTTGTCGCCATTCAATGGCTCTTTCCTTTCCCTACTAATAATATAAAAACTTGTAAGTATAAATGTATCAACATATATGTCAAAAGATATGCTACTGAACCTGAGCATGGTTACTGGTTGCTTTTACATTAATACTGGAGAGATACATGACCACAACATTATCATCGACATGCAGCATACCATAACTAGTGCGGTACACATAGTTTTTATAATTATGAGCCATTCATGCAACACACACTACCAACTGTATACTATACAAACTATTACGAACCAACCACCCAAAAAAAAATGCAAGAGCACTACTACTCCTACAGCAAATATGGGAAACGGATTAATGAATATATAAATAATCATTACACTTTCTGAAATAGACCGAAAATCCCCAAATATAGGGCTTTTCAAAGTGTCTATGCAATCACGAGCACTTCACGTCTACACATATCAACATTTTCCAAAAAATGACCTACACCCACAATACTTACTACTCCAAAGGTGATGTCCCCTTACAGTTACAATTGACAGTATTTAAATTAACCACAACGCATTATTGTACACTATGATAATTTCCCATTAACATACTTAAGACCATTTGTAAAAAAAAACAAAATAAAAAAAATGAAGCCATACAAGTGCCACTAGTCCAGTAATCAATGCATGAAAGGAAACGTAGACTTTCTTCGAGGGTATCGTTCCCGCGTTACCCAGTTTCACCCGTTGGTGGTACATACGACATAATACTGTGTAATAAACATAGCTGTATGTACACACACACAAACAATTCAGATCACAACTCTGCTGTTCTTTTTCTTTTTTAAAAAATCTCCCCTATTTCCAGATATAAAAACTAATACTGTTGACTGTACATAATAAAAATACTTCCATCAATTCTAACAAACACAATTACTGACTGCATTTAAAAAATAAAAAAAGAGACACAGTCCCAGTTTAACTTGATACTTGTCCGCCTAACATAGATCCTTTTGCCTTTCTTTATTATTCCCTCCAGAGAGTCCAGAATTTAGTAACAGACTCGATTCATCATGTGGATTGGAACAGGATTGCGTCAAAAACGAGGAACGAAATATGACAAGTATACATTTTTACAATTATTACACTAATAATAATAATACGTACAGAATTTAAGGATTACAACTGACAAGCCAGAAAGGTCACGCACACGAACGGACGGACGGACGGGGCAGAGTTACAAATTTAAAATGCGTATATGAATTATGAATAGGTACGTAATGTTCAGTACACTTTGACCATTTAACATTTAAATGCTACAATTATTTACAACAAGTGTACTACATGGACTAAATGGGCACAGACAACAGAGTAGAGGACTAGAGGAGCCCCATATATATATATATACATATAAAACAAAACCAAAAAAAAAAATGTTTCTATGATGAATATGATGATGATGTTGATGAAGGGAAATAATATATATTTTTAAATACTCACCGTCCATCGCCTTCGAAGCGATGATGATCAATTGTTGAATAGGTTGGCTGGTTCCCTATTTCATGTAAAAATAATATAATTTCACTGAGACAATGTCAAATGAAACAGAACGATCACAATGCTCCATGTGGACCAGAAAAATCGTCAAATTTCACAATATCTACAACCTCCTACTGAGTCTGAAGCGTAGGCTCCCTCCATGTTTGAATGTTGGGTTACTGGGTTTGGTACTCTTCGTCCAAAGCGAACTCTCCAACACTGCTCCCAAACCACTCTGCACTCCTTCAGCCCAGCACACACAGCACTACTAACCATAACACTATTATGCCTATGCCTGTCTCCGTCCCTTTACTTTACACAAGTCAACTTATTATTTACTCGCTTGCTGCCTCTCTCTCTATAGCGCTGTAGTTTCCTTCCTCCGCTATTCCGAAGCTCAACTCGACTGAAACAGACTGTGAGCCAAAAAGCGAGCGAGAGAGAGCTTTCTACCACTCTATAGCTATAGCTATGGTGCAGCAGTCCTCAAGACCCACAACTGTACCACCCATCCATCCATCCAACTTCCAGACCTTATTTCCACTCCACTAAAAAGCACTATAACCTACAACTAGCACAAGCACACATTCGAAGGAGTCTGGTCTGCTCTGTATACTCTGTATTATGCTGACTAGTCAGTCTGAAGGAGCACAACAAATCCTGTACATATACGCAAAAAGGTCCCCAGTCATAGTACTACACAGTCGCCGTGTCAATATATCTTTTTTTTTTTTTAGGAACCGCGCTTGGTAACCAAAACCCAAGAACGAAAGCATGTATACGTACAACCAACGCTAAAGCTGAAGCTGAACTGGCTCAGAAACGCTGTAAAGATCCATCCTAGGGGTGTAGAGTTCCTCTCCAAATGAGTGCCAGTGCCTTGAAGTTTGCAGAGAAATCCCAATTCGTTCGTTAATCGGCGCGCGAACCTTTGCAAACTTCTTCCCTCTGCAGAAGCACGAAGAAATACAGTTATAGAGCGAACGCTGAACGTTCGTGTTTCGCTCGTGCACGAGCTCTGCGGGCTCTGCTTCTGCGCTGCGGTGGCTCAGATATTCGCTCTTTTCCTTTTTACTTAATTAAGTAGAATAGGCTGCTGAAGTGGCACGTTTTAATGCAAACTTGAAGGCACTGTGACAAACGGAACTCGCGCTGTCGCGTGAGAGTTATACAGACGGGAAATGCAAAACTACGAATTATAACAACTTAGACCTGGATTTCAATTGCGACTTTGATCAGTGTTAAATTATCAAATTGATACTTACTACTTAACTTTACTAATTAGTAAATAATTTGCTATTTATCTGTATTCATGACCTTACTTAAACCCTTTATACATTGACTAACTACCTAAGGCGACAGATAGAAGCAAATAGCATGGTTTTAAATGCGCGCAGGTTTTAGGCGTACATATGCACGTCTCATTGATGACGACAGTCAAAAATGAAAAATGTGGTATTTGTGTGGATTGTTTGGGACCCCGCTCTGACTTTACAGTAGCTCCCCACCTCCTTCCTTTCATCCTTGGATGACGTGGGAAGGATTTGGACGATTCAAGCAATGGTAGAAGGTGGAGCTCACTCACCTGTTCTCTACGACGTTAGCCACCTTCGCAAATATTTCTAAAGTAGAATGCATGATATAACACCCCCGTGAAGGGGTTGGGTTATGGACCCATCAGTTTTTTGAATATTAAATTGGAGATAATTACTAAATGGAGTATATAGTGCTGTAGAAGAAAAGATCGAAGATACTTCTCTCATTAACTCACCTGGTTTAAAGGGCTATGTAGCCCTTAAGCATCCGTCGCTGCATTTAGCAACACTCTAGCATTTTGCCTAGTATTCGCATGAATCCAGGTGAGTTAATGAGAGAAGTATCTTCGATTTTTAGTAATTATAGCTACTGAATATGAGGGACTAGGACGTGGTGGAGCGGGTATTTTGCAACATTAGATCCATCGTCGGCCACTGTAGTAGGTTTTTAAAGGCGAGAGCTTTGGTTTTGGAAGCCTACGCTCCACTCGACAGTCGTCTACACTCTGCACGGACTACATCCACACTGGGATGCATTCGACTCAAAAGGGATAGAAAGGAGAAGAAGAAAAAAAACGTGCGGAGATCTCGCAACTCAACATTTTGGCTTGGAAAGCTCCCAACCCTCAACCTCTGCTGTCTGCTCTGTCTCTCCGTTTAGGTTCGCAGTCGTATTTACGAACGAATGCGTTGGTGGCTGCTGCTATCAGTTTGTCCAATCTTTCTCGCCCTTTAAACAGCCTCACTCGTGTACATGTTTATAGCGTCCAAAATCCTGAGAACTCGAGGTTTTTAGCCAGCTTTTTATTTCTTGTAGCCCAGGAGCTCCGGCTCTGGCACTCTGGCCTACACTGCACTGGCACATGGACTTTCCAAATGTGTGTAGCCCCTGCTATTTTGAAAGGCAAAAGAGAGCTGTCTACTGTCTACTGTAATGTACCATGGGATATGTGGTTGCCTTGCTACTTCTCGGGTAAAATATTGCGCCATAACATAACATTATATACCGTCCGTATATATTCGTCCCATGTCTTGGTCTTGTCTTTATTACTATTACTACCACGTAATGTTCTCTATAGAAGGCCATAGCAGAGCCTAGCGTAGGTTTGTACTGGGATGAAAGTGACAGAATAAAGACGAAGGCGGTGAGTAGCAGGCAGCATTGGAGACAGAAAAGGTGGGAGTTAAGCCCTGCCTTCATTTCCAATAATAAGCAAGTTCACAATAGGCACTTTGTTTCCGTTTCTTGTTGTGGTGTCAACTTTTTAAAGTCTAGTATGCTGCTATTTTAGTTAAGTATTTAGAAAAATGCATTAGTATATTATTTGGACTGAGATTGGATTAGACAACATGTAGTACTTATGTGAGGCGACAGAATTTTAACAGATTTGAGGATCTTTGTTTTGTTTTTGTATGTTTTTATTTTTTTAAATTGAATATTAGTTTTAGCAAGTTTAAATGCCCAATTGCCCAATGTAAAAGATGGATATGGAATGGAAGGAAATAGAGACGGTACAATCTTTGTGTGTCTAAGGATTCCTTTGCCTAAATGAAATGAATGTGTGTGGGGATAAAAGTTGAATAATTGGTTGGAAGGGAAATCCTGTGTAGGTGCATGGAGACCGTGTCTTTGGAGTTCTTTTGGTTTTGGTTTTGGACTTGGAGAGTCGGTGATCATATGAGTTGTAGCTCGTGATAACTTTCACTTTACGGCATTGCCATTTGCTCGAAAAAACAGTTCAGTACTGAATCTCGCAGAGTACGGATGCCTCTGAGGTCATCTCCGTACTTCTTATACCCTTTTTCACGTACAATTTAAAAATTTATTTTTCTTTCTTTTTTTTTTGTTGTAGTATTAAATCTTTTACTTAAGAGATCATTGTTAAGTTGATAGTTCGTCCGTCGTGGTTTTTAGCATCTTACATCTTAAACGTAACACAGAATTATTTTTCCACCTTTGATGTATTATATATTTTATTTGTTTAAACACTAAAATAGTTGTTACACATTTCTTCTGTTTGTGCTCTGCTCTTTTGTTCATCATCGTAAAATCGTAAATCGCTCACAGTTTATTATTTATATATAAAATATATATAAATATACCTAGATATATACATTTGTTATTTGAACTTTGGAGTCTTGGAGTTGAAAAGTTGAAGATTACCACAAAGTGATTCTTATCTGATATTTAACCAAATCACAAAAGAGAAGTTACGACGGTTATTTGTTGTAATTTAATTACCTAACGTGCGTGCACGAGAGTTTTTGTAGTACTATCAACGTACTTCTCTAGTTCTATACAAAGTCTAAAGTGTTTTGAGTACGAATGTTGTAATAATTTAGTGGTTGGGAATTTTTTTCAACTTTAAAAGTTTACAACTCACACCACCAACAACTTGTAGTCTCGTGAATGTAAAAGAAAGAAAGAAAAAATATAAATATAAAACTTTTAAAAATAAAGTTTGTGGACTTGTATCGTGTAAGTTATTTCCGTCATTGATTTAATGTTTAATATTTTGTTTACAATTAGTCATCAGGCTGTAAAGAGAAGCTCTTTTTTCCTCTGGTAGTGCATTGTCTGAGTTTATTTTTGATGTCTTGTCTTGCTTGTTGCCGTTTACATTTGCTTGGCTTTTGAGTCCTTACGCCACTTTGCTCGATTCAACACTACCTCGTACTAAATTCTCATATCTGTTATTAGCTCATACTTATTTTTGAGTCATCATATCATAGGATATTGTATTATTTTGTAGCTGGAATATTTTACGGATCTTTTTCAATTCCAATATATTTTTCATTCGAGACTCTCTTTCACGAGAACATGATTCCATTTCCTTAAGTCCGTAAGTTGATTAAAAAGCCAGTCAATTTGGCACAAAGTACAGCTTTGTGTTTCCGATTATTGGACACTATTTTAACTAATAGTTACATTTTGTTTTGCCGTAAAATAATCTTTCCAATTTTTTTTTCTTTTTAAAAATCTTTAATTTAGGATTAAAATTAGTTACACCTTCTTTTAGTAAGTAATTACACAAGTAAAAAATATATTAATTTCAATTGTACGAGCAGCAATTTAAAGTTCAATCATTTAATTTTAAGGATGTGCGAAATAAAGTAATAAGTCGTGTCTATTTTTGTTGCAGTTATTACTGAGCATCTCCGTCATCAGTTCGCCAGTCGTCATTTTTTTTAGTTTCTGTGTTTTGAGTCATACTACTGCTAATATAAGTCCCTGCCATGTCGGGCACTAGAACAACACAGAACAACCAACAAAAAATTGTTGTAGTTGGGGGCGGTGGTGTAGGCAAATCTGCCATTACCATTCAGTTTATTCAGGTAAGACTGTCTTCTTGTATGCACTAATAGATGTAAAATTTGACCATGTCTTTGCTGGAATTATAGTTATTTGGTACATTTTATGCCCTCGTATCGGTCCATCATTTAGAGTCCTTTGAAAGGACCCCTTTCGTTCCGTTGCCAATTTGTCGGCTAAAAAAATACTTTTGTTGCTCTGGTACACCTGTTGTAACTTAGTGAATAAAATTTGAATATATGTATTCCAATTATTTTATGGGCTACGCTCATGTTTAGCATTGCAACAAGTGAATTTCTATAAGTTGCCGCCTAACCGTTCTGCTTAACTCGTTTTTTTTTTATAGTCTCACTCAACATTTAAATTTCGCTATCTTCCATTGAATTAATTGCATACTTATAGTCACCTGGGTCACATTTATACTGGTACATACCTGTACATATAGTAAAAGGGTAACTTCTAGTAAATGGTGTCTCAGGGGGAACCAGCAGTGTGTTTTGTACGATGGTTTCTGTCTCGTCGGAGATGTGTGTGTTATACGGATAGGCATTAACTGCGGTTCCTACAAAACCAATCAAGTTGATTTCAACATACCTACACCAAATTTGTATCATTCTTTGGGGATTTAGGATTCAGCTTAGTTGGTCACAGAACCTTAATATTTCACAATTAGTTTTCACTATGACGATACTGTGCATTTAATTAGTCAGTTGCTATCCATATTGGGATTGACTTTAGCGCGACAAAATTTTAAGGAATAGAAAAACTCGCTCTCCTTCCAGTTTGATAAGTTATGGTGGCCACAGTTCACGCCTCTGCAGGTACAGCATCGTTTTATGGAAGCTCATGTACTGCATCCGCTATATTATGTACTATAAACTTCCTTCTCTAACTCTCAGTTCTCAGGTGTTCTCTACCTCGTGTATCTTCTCTACCACAAGTTTGTGGTGTCCTATATAGGTACCTCCAACATTCTTAGGTATTGGGATTCCAGTTTATTTTGTTTGCAGAACAGGGTATTACCTATGTATTTGTATACAAGAAGCAATCAAATGAATATTTTGAAATATTAATTTTAATATGGCGAAATTACGGATTTTTGTTGTACGTATACCTATGTACCTGTTAATGCTTCTACACACCGCAGATTTATTGTGTGCATGCTGTGTCAGTTTGACGAAAAGAACTTAGACTGGAAAATATTTCTCCAGTCTAATTTTTTACTCTTGGACAGATGTACGTTGTACTATGTTTTGCAAATCATTAGCCTCTGGCTTTTATACACTCCCCCATGTTTCCTTCTTGAATTCATTTCTCTGTCTGGAAGGAGCGTAAATAAATTATAATTATATGTTCACCTCCTTCAGACTTATTCAGTAACTGCTTAACATTGCATTACAAATGTTGTAACATGTGACATGACAGCGCTGATACATATTTCATATGGATTTTGTCAAGGTGGCGTATATTTTTCAAAACCATTTTAATTTTTAAAGTAGGTACATATACATAAAATGTGAAGGCTGAAGCTGTTAAACTTAAATAGCGATAACGTGATCACAGAAATTGAAATGATAATGTTGACTAATGACTTGTTTGTTTCATACACAAGAAGCAAAATGAAACGACTAGGACAAAAGCATTGAAAGTTTTATCTAAATGCATTGTAAACGAACAGTAGAAATTTTGGGTTCAACTTCGAAACTTTAGAGAATTCCTAATGCATTAGTGCACACAGTAAACTTGTGTATGTTATTAAAAAATACCATTCCAGCTTCTCTAATTATTACTATTGTCACAGTAGTGCTTTACGGCTCATAACTTGATGTTGGCGCGGGCAGATGAACAGGTAGATTTTTGACGAAATGTTGTTTTGAGCGTGGGATTGTTTTAGGGCTGTGTGTGAAAAGTTGCTGGATGCGGCTGTGCATCATTATCGTTGTATGATGTATGTACGTAATATAGGCAACGTATTTTTTAAATGATAGGAACACATTTTGTATTTGGGAACCAATTATGATATCTCTGTACTGTTACAAATTTATTGTGGATACCAACAGCACATGTGATATATTGCTGCATGCTTCATGTTATGCAGAGATACATAATATTTTCATTTGTTATCGGCTTTGATGAGCTATGACGGCCTTGCTGTCGTAGACATAATTCCATCATTTGATGATAAATTATTGATTAAAAAGTCGTAAGATGGCAAAGCGTTGGAGCAAGTGATTGAATAAATTATAAATGTGTACGTAGGTAGGTGCGTAGGTATGTTGACATTTGAACACTTGAAAAAATAATAATATTGCACCCTGTGGGGTAGTGAATCAACAATGAAAGGAATCAAGTTCTGTTGTTAGATTGTGCAGACGTTTTGACATTCCTAAAATAGGTACAGGCCGTTAACTATGCCAAATTAACGGCAGCACTAGCCTCTGAGTCAGACATTGAAGGTACAGAGTGAGGAGAGAGATGCGTCATGTGCCTTTTGGTTTTGGTACATCAGTTTGTATGTTAAAGAAGAAATACTGTGGAGCCTGGTTGTAGTGGCCTCGTTTCTACGATTTATTTTTATTTTGCTGTAGTGGTCAATTTTATTTTCTCCGGCCATCCGCCCAAACTTTAACTTATACCTACCTAGTAATGGTCTGTCGTAGTGGTTTCAGGTTATAGTGGTAAATCGGTAAATGTGTAATGATCAGATTGCTACTAGGCTGAAGGCTGCTGTACAGCGTGAACATATTATAATGTATTAAGTTCCATGATATAGTAAATAAATTCATTATTCAACGGAGTAAAGTAAAAATGAAAGGTAAAATGAATGGCCGTAACTAGAAATGTAAAAATAAACTAGAATTCTAAAGATAATTAAGCTAAAATCAGTGACGTAAACAATTTTGTTATTCAAATATTAGTTACCTATGTTTACCTTGTAGAAGCAAGTTCGCCGGTATTGGTGTTTGACCATTATATGCGTATAGTGGTCCTCACACTTTACTGATCAAATTTGTTTCCCCCTTAAATAACCACTATAGCCAGACTCCACTGTACAACGAAATACTTGTGCTATCTTGCCGTACCCTCATGGTTGATGATGATGATGGTCTTCCATAGACAGTTTGGTTTGTATGTCGGCCATTATAGTATCTGAGAAGATTGTAAATATCTTGCCCAAAGACCACGTACATGGTCTTGCACTCAAAGATACTCCTATTCTCAAGAAAGATCTGGTGTGATGTGAGGCTGATGCTATGTGGTGCGTTTAAAAGGTAAAGGCAATAGCATCTGCAAAACCTAGGGATGTGTAGAGCTCTATAAACAAATGAGGAATGACAAATAAGGCAAGAGCATTGCGTGAGCACGACGTAACGTTCATCAGTTAAGTCAAGCGAGGCTTGGGACTCGAAGCCAAAGCTTTACGAGGATAACCGGAGAGAGAAAGAGCAACTAGACTCGAGAAAGAGCGACAGAAGGGTGTATGCTCATTTTGGTTTTGGTGTGTACAGTTGTCGAGACTCAAGTTGAATTTTCTGCCTGCATATGTGTACATGTACAAGTGTGCAGTGTACAGTACGTCATTACTCTGCTGATAATCTATTATTTTTATAATTTTTACACGATATTATGTATGAGGGATTCACTAGACTCTGTTTATCTAAGGATCTTCAAGAGTCGGTAGTTGGTTTGGTGCGGAGGCAGTTTGCATACCTTTATCACATAACAGTTCATGTCCACAGTCATAGTACTGCAGATATCGAAACTTGTGAAAGGAAAATACTGATATAGAATGGACGACCAATTGCATGTTAAGTGTAAAAAAAAATGTGCGTACGCTGCATGTTCTCGGATTGTGTGTTGTATTGTCTGCATGTATATGTTTGTCTGTGGGTTTAGGTGGAGGAAGGAAGCTTTATTAAATCGAGTGCATCATCTGCTATGAATAAGATTATAGGAACCTGTGCCTGTGCATATTTATAGTGGGATTTGGAGCTGCCAACACGGAAAGGAAGTGTACAGATGTATTAGCAAATATAAAAGCCAAAAGGTGAAGACTATTCTTAAGCATTCAAACATATTTAAGTCTCTCGTTAGTCACACTTGGACGATGGAAAGGCCAAAGGGAAAGATTGTCTCTCTCTCTCTCTTCATTTACAAATTTACCGTAAACTCTCTAATAGAACGCCCGCGCACTATTCCATTCAGCCCCTCGGACCCCCGCGTACAATTAGAGACC